>FIZR01017310.1:13816-33468 GCA_900060175.1 Ferrisia virgata
AAAAAAAAAAAAAAAAAAAAAAAAAAAAAAGAGGAAAAGAAAAGAAGGACGACGACGACGACGATGATGATGATGATGAAGAAAAATAAGGAAAAAAAATAGTATAAAAGTTTTATAACTCACGTTATGAAACCAAGCTTGTTTGAACGCTTTGGGATTCGCTTTTATGTCGCATTCGAAGTACACATCGTCTCCTTCTTTTATACTTCGCGCATCCAAGTTGTGGCCGATTTTTAACGATACTCGAGGTACATCTGTAAATATAAACAGCTACGATTAATTGAGCCAATCTTTACGACACATTTCAATACCATAGCACACTCCCGACTGCGTCTCCGGCTCTCGCTTCTCATCCTTATATGTACGTATATCCTCGCCTCGCGTATAATTCGCAATACATATACAATACACAGTACATATATATACATATATTCATATGACAACGACGAAAATATCGTACCAAAAGTATAAGAGTACCTACATAGCAAAACGAGTGCGTATCGTATACATATATATTCTATAGACACTTATAGTGTATAGGAAGAGCATTCGTCTTGAAAAGTATTTTCGCGTCGAGACTCGCGAAAAAAAAAGAATAAAAAAAAACCTTCGAGTATATAATCTAATATTCGTATAATACTTTATTTTTCCATTTATATCGATAATACCACTTTACTTATACGAAATAAGTTTCGTGCTGTAGTTTTTTTCCTTCTATTTACAATGCTTTCCTGATACCTACGTATAGAATGAAGCTGAGGAGAAAAGCAAAAAAAAAAAAATACGTACCGCGATAATAATACCTACACCAAGTACCTACAGTACATAAAACGATTTGAAAAAAAACACCACCACGTTTGAACGAAGCCATTGTTATACCTACTTTTGCTGGAAATATAAACACGAGCGTATTGGTGAATTAGAATCGAATCGTCACACCAACAAAGTACCTACTACAATTTTGTATTGATATGGTATAGGTGAGTAGGTGGGTGGGTAGGTAGGTAGGTAGGTTAGGTACATCTACGTACGATCGTACGTACCTTATACCTAGCTACTTATACTTTTCGCTGTTATACGACATACAGACGACAATATATATTTCTTCAACACGAGACGACGACATCGACGTCTTATGGTAGTATATACTTTTCTTATACATATATGCGAATATACCAACAATATATGTAGTATATACCCGAAATGTTCTAACGTCTATCGTCTTCTACACCGCATACTTTTTATTACCTTAGGTACCTCAATCCATCGCTACAATACAAATACATATATGCATATAGATACCACATAAATGGTAAACATTTATCGATAAGGTTACGTCATCGTCATCGTTTTAAATACACGTTTTCTTCTTTTCGTTATTGATAGATACAGGTAGAAGAATAAGTAGATATCATAGGTAAACACCTACCTAGAGTACCTATACCTACCTATACCCATATACACTAAAGCCCATCAATACATTACGCGTATCTGCATCTATTTGAACTTTTACGTTAGAATAAATTTTCTCAATTCGCTGACAAGTTTTTATTTAATACGCTGGCTGATTTCATATACACCAAACGATGACACTATATGAGACGAGACAAGACGACAAGAGTCGATATCATCGTAATACCTACATAGGTATACTTTTATTTCTACATATGTACGTACATATGTAGATGTACGTGCGAGTTGCGCCATATCAACAAAGAAAAGTACCCTTTTCAGTGCGAGAATCGTTGACGAGAAAAAAAAAAAAAATCACCAAAGAATAAAAAAAAAACAGCTTCTTAACTTTCGAGCAAAGGTACTCGTATCTGCGTTGACTGCTGACTGCTCTGTGAAGTGGAATGCTCGTCTGTCTCTGTGCTCTATCTTTTCATTGATACTCGAACTTATGTGTATTGCCGCCGTTCATTGCCTTTTCGGAAATTTTTTATGGATACACGTGGAAGCTTAGCTCATCTTGTAATTGGTTATATGTGCGCCGAAAGATCCATTTGATGATGGTGTACAGGGTTCAGTGGCCTTTCGAAGCAATGTGCTCGGGAAGTTGAGGGAGAGCGGGGGTGAGCTTCAAATTTACCGACTAATTTTTTCAAATTTACCAATTTTATCAACTTTCAAAATTTTGAACTGATTTCTTGAAATTTTATGAGTAGCCTAGGGACTAAGTTTTCTCCAAACAATTTGCAAAAAAGCAAGTTTCATAACAAAAAAATTTATTCAGCACGCACAAACGTACATTTTTGATTACGAAAACATTTTTAATGATAACTTTTTTTTTTTTCAAAAACTAAAATTTTTTGACGTTTTTTTATTAAAATTTTAATGCGTTTATATCGCATCTGCGATAAAGGCTGGACGATTTTTGGAAAATTTAAGGCTGCAGTGAAGTCATAATATATTTTGCCACCGGACGCAGAACATTCTTCGTCTGGAAAAAGGCTCTGAAGAAGGTAGATGCAATTCTACCAAAATATAAGCAAATTGTAAATGTTTACTTGACTGTTACCGTTTTTGTAATATACCCTTATAAGTCAAGTACCGACTAGTTTTGATACAAGCCTCCTCTCAATATGTAAATATATTTATCTGTATTTCAACATGAGGTAAAAATGTACAATCCACTTCGGTGTAGTAGACCACATACTTTTTTCCTATTCAAAGGTTTAAAAATTCTGTTCAAAAATGGAAAAAATCAATTATTTAAAAATTTTTTAAGCTAATGAAGTAAAAATACGAAATTTTATAATTTTTTATGATACAATAAATGAAAAAATTGTTGTTTTTTTTTCATATTTAACCATGATTTTGGAACCGCTGAACAGCAAAAAAAAAAAAATTGCGAGAATTTTTTTATTGCCTTGAAAATTGCATGAACCCAGAACCAAATAAAAGTACTTTTTTCATAGGGGTAGAAGGAGAGAGTACAAAAGAAATAAATGGGTGCACAAATGAGCACTAACAAAGCACACCCGATTGACACAAATTTCATCCCCTACTTTCACTCACTTACTAACCCCTTATGGGTAAGGATGGCGACATGACGCTCAAAAATTGAACTTTTTTTTGCTTTTTCAAAATTTTTTATGCGCGATTTCTTCCACTTGAGAGGCAAAAAAAAGCATTACTTCGATGCTTTTTTCCTAATCAATAGTATGGGTAAAGAGGTGGTGCAAGGGGGATGAAAAGTCGTCACCACCAAAAGGCATATCAAGGATCTATACTTAATCTTTATTCCAAATTTCAAGTTACTAACTCAACTGGGAGGGTAAGTTATTCACACGATCCACATTAACCTATTGATAGTAAACACTTCAAAGAATTCGATTTCTACGTAAATTTTGTAAATTTCAAACAAGTTGAGACGCGTCGAAACGATAGAGTCAGCAACCCAGACACGGATTTTTTTACCAAGCAAATATAAGCCAAAATAGTAACATAGTTTTACATAGCAGTACTGTTCATCTCATTGTAGATGTAATATAAGTTGTAAATATTGTGCTTTTTTGAGACGAAATTTCATAATTTAATGTCTTGAAATTATTTTCCAAGTTGGTACTACTGCTATACAAAACCTTCCAACTATTTCGGCTCAAATCCACATCTCTGAGCTAAAAAATTATTTGAACGTGTATTTGAGGTAACAGGTTCTTTCATTATAATTTTTTAAAAAATAAAAAATCTCGATTTCAGCGACCTGTGACTTATCAGTCACCCGGTAGAGGACCAAAGGCGGTGTCGGATCGGATCCAAACTGCGCTAGGTAGATTCAGGATCGAGATCCTACACTATTTTTGAATGGTGTAAAATAGTGAAAGACTGTTTTTTTTTCAAAAATTATCATATTTTCAAAATTCATTGCTCCAAGTCCCCCCTTCCCCGCCCCAAGTTGGGGCACAGAATTTTGTATAGTGAGTTTTCAACGCAAGTTGACCACCTCCGCGAGTTTGTTCAAAATCCGATGTATGTTTTTTCAGTTCAAAAAACGAGAAAAAAACCACTTAAAAACCGCATTTTTGAGGCTGTGAGGGGGTGCAATGAAGCTGAAAAGTAGAGACCGCCAAAAGACACATCTAGAGTCCTTACTAAATATACATACCTAATTTTAGCTTTTTAGTACAATTTGGAGGAGAGTTATGTGAGGAACAAACTCAAAATACTCAAAAAATGAGAAAACCTGACAACAAAAAACACTTACGGAGCTGTGAGTGGGTGCAATGGAGCTAAAAAATCAGGACCAACAAAAGGTACATCTAGGGCTCCTACTGAATGTACATAATAAATTTCAACTCCCAGCTCATTTTGGTGCGGTGATAGGGGGTTTTCAAAGTCAAAAAAGGAACTTACGAGGTTGATTTTTGGATACGTTATACAGCTTTAGATTCTCTATCGATTAATTTGAAAAGGGGCAATTTTTGTGCTATTGGCCTTCAGCACACCCTTCTCCAAAATGTGGCAAGACTAAATTTTGATCCAAGCTTATCCCCACTCATATACACATAATCCGTCGTCAAACAGAGCCGATTGACCGAATTGTTGTAGTTTTGTTCAGTATCGAGCAGAGTACGTAATTTTATTGTTCGGGGGAAAAAATTAATAAAAATAAAAATAAATACCTGACATGGGCAAAAATTTTTATTATTATAATTATGATTTCAATTGAAATTGAAAATTCAAACTATCTCAACTAAACTTGTTAAACTGACGTAATATTTCTGTTTCACAGAGCTAAACAGTATACACTGAACAGTAACCTACGCAAAAAAATACTACTACGCTGAATACCAGAAAAAAAAAGAACAGCAATACTTACATTGTACATTTAAAATCCACCTATCTTCGATTCCAGAATCTGGTATAGCTGGATTATCCGCTTTACATATAAGATGCTTCCCGTGATCTTCGATCTGTGGCCCATATTTGATAATACTAATGACTTGATTGTCCGAATTAGGATACTACAAAACAGATAAAAGACAATTTCGTGAAAGAAAATGAGCCTTTGTTAAGAAAACAAGTCGATTCATGTGATTACAACGCTACAAAAACACGATAGGCGTATTCGTAGGTAAAAGAAACATCCATCGTTATAGCATATCCTGCGGTGAAAGGCTTTGAATAAAATTCCATCGTGTAGAGCTAATTAAACTGAAAAAGAACTACGCGAAATTTTTTCTTCATGCCAGAATCACGTAACATTGGCATTATTATAAGCGACTAAAAATAAACAAAGCCACGCATTAACGAAAATTTTCTTCAATTTTACCGATCAACGTTTATAGTTACGGGCAGAAAGTATTTCAAAAGAATGTACACTCCACTTTAGACATGATGCGATGAAGCTATCAAATTAGTAATATTCACCATCGATGGAAAAAAGAAAAAACAACTTTTAATTAACGTTCAAATTTTATGCTCATCATTGTATAACGATCCCTCCGATTATAGATATTCTTTACATAAATTCGCGAATATTTTCCTCCGGTCAACGAAATATTTTCTTCGCAAAACCGACCGAATGGAGAATAAAATAATAATGAAAAAAAAAGGGGGCACGTGTCGTAAATTGTATCAGATAATACGCAATATACAAAACATCTTATCCGAGCCAATCTGCCATCCACCCAATAGCCAACGACAAACATTATATTTCGCCTTTTACAAAATTCACAATCTACTACCAATCGTACCATCTGTATCTGTGCTGGTCCCTCGCTCGCCCCTAAAAAAACTCATACGTAGTATCCCATTGCGAGAGATTCTCGTTCGCTATGCAATATCCACATCGACATGTTCCAATATCCTTGGCATTTTTAGCAACTTTGGACAAACTTTCCTTTTCTTTTTCCCACAACTATCACTTTTTTCCATCTACTCAGTACTCACAAGCACTTGGAAGTTGAAACGCTAACGCAACCTAAAAAAATAAAAATAAAAGCTGGCAAATACGACGCGACATTGGGAATATATTTCAATCATGGAAGTGTAAAAGAGAAGTCTTTTTGACAGAGTTCAAGCGAGAGCAAAAATGTACAAATATTTCAAAACGGACAGGGGCACTTTCGCAAGAGTTCTTCAAACGCATGGAAAGGCTGTTCATCATGAGCAGTGATAATGTAAAACAGAGTGGGGATGAAGTAATGATCCCAGCAGTTCTTGGTTCAATATGTTTGAGCCGATTTAAATTCTGCAAACAGCAGGGTCGCAATAGTAGTAAAATGATCTCAACTCGATATGACTAAAAACTTCAGCTTTTTATCTTATTAAAAAAATTTTGGAATAATTTTACATATTTATACCCAGATACCATATCGTCGATGGTGAGTTGTCAATTTCAGCTGGATTTTTTTCATCTTTTTCCAAAAAAAACTATGAAAGGAGTTTTTTTTAAAAGAAATCCCCCCCCCACACGGAAAGAAGTAGGACATAAATTTTAGATTATTATGGGTAATATTTCAATTATTTTCCCCCAAAGGATTCATTTTCTGAGATACAAGATAAAAGTTTGAATAAATTGTTCATTTTATGCATTTTTTGAACTTTTTTTTTGAATTCTTCACGTTTTTTGAACATAAAAATAACATTTTAATGTGTTTTTTCATATTTTTATATTTTGAACGTGTAAAACCAACTTTATTTGAATAGATTTTACTTCATTTGTTCATTTTTTAAGAACTTTTTACACGTCTTTCGATCCTTTAAATTGACATTTTGAACAATTTTTTTACCATTCTGTGGCATACATTATTTTTCAGGGTCCCAATTAGACCATTTCCTATTTAGATTTTAGGACCAATGGTTCAGTAGGGACAGAATGGTCCGGGTAACAACATATTATTATTGAAAAGTCCCATTTGAACATAAACATCGCAAAGCGATGCTTTTTTTTTAAATCAGCATTGAGGATGAGAAGGATTTAATGGGGCTGAAAAGTCGGGACCCACAAAAGGCATATCTAGGGTCCTTACAAATACAAGGAGTATACATTAAAAATAAGAAAAAATGACTAAAAAAACACATATTTGGTGCTGAAAGGGGGTGAAAATAAGCTGAAAAGTCGAAACCCCCAAAAGGCAAATCTGGGGCACGTACTGAATATACATAACAAATTTCAACTTCCTTACTCATTTTGGTGGGGAGATAAGAGGGGAACAGATCTTTTTCAATGTTAAAAAGGAGGAAAACCCTCATATCTCCTCTCCTAAGTCACCTAGGAGGTTGATTTCTGCATATGTTAAGCAACTTGGATTCTCTATCGATTAGTTTAAAAAGAGACAATTATTGTGTTTCTGGTCCTGCAGCATTCCCCCCCCCCCCTAGAATGGGGCAAACCTGAATTTTGACACAAGATCATCCCCACTCATATACATCTAATCCGCCATCAAATTGAGCTGTTTGACCGAATTGGAGTGATTTTGATCAATACCAAGAAGAGTAAATGATTTTAATGTTCGGGGTAAAAAAATAAATATCTGGCACGACCTAAAATTATCTTCATGGTCATCGAGGACCTCAAAATGGATTTTGTTGTTATTCCCCCTTCGCAACCGCCGTTAGTTGATAGACTGTAACAGCCTAGTTTTCATTGACAAAATGACCCTCAAAATCAGGCTAAAAATTATTTGCTCAGTTTGATACGGACAAAAATCGATCAAATTTGACGAACAGGCTTCGACTGGTAGTTCATTCGATATTTTAGAGTAGGGATGACCTCGGGTCAAAATTTGGTCGCGCCCAAATTTGGGAAAGGCGTACTGAGGGGCTAAAATTAAACAATTATTCCTTTTTGAAGAAATCGATAGGTCATTCAAAATTGCATAACATATCTAAAAATCAGCTTTCTAGGTGAATTAGGAGGGGGCGATATGAGGATTTTCTCTTTTTTGACATTGAAAAAAGAACTGTTTCTCCCCTATCTCCTTTCCAAATTGAGCTTAGAAGTTGAAATTTTGCATGCAGATTTCGTATAGGTCCTGGAAGTGCCTTTTGGTCCATTTTTAACAAAAAAAAAAAAATTTTTAAATGTGAAAAAAGACTTTTCTCGAGTGCTATGGAAGACTCGTGTATGGCCGGGGGGGGGGAATATAAATATTGAAATATTGCGCTTAATCGTCTAAAATTGATGAATTGATGTTTCATATTCATTTCAGAAGAGCATTTCTTAGAACAAAAATAAAATTTCCCTCGTAGTTTTTTAGAAAATCGTGAAAAAATAAAACGAAAAGCAATTCTCAAAAACCTCTGATAAGTGGTTTAATGGTGAAAACTTACCATCAATGATTATTTTGGGTATAAATACGTGTAATGATTCCTTTTTTGGAAAAAATTATGGAAAATCAGATATTTTAAAACTTTTGAGCTTCAGTTTAGTTTTTTAAGTTGAAAAACATTGAGATAGAAAACTGTAATTTTCATCCCATTGATTTCCAAAAAGAGCGAAATTTGACCCACCCTAATGGGAACTATTGTGAAACAAACCAAGACTGAGATGGTGAAAATGCTCATTATTAGACTTTTTTGAAAGAATGAATGAAAAACGAGAGCATGAAATAACCGAAAACGAGCGACTGAGTCAAGACTCAATGCTGAAAGTTCTTGAAATGCCACATTTCCAATTTAATATTTTTATTGCAGATTTGTAGAATTTTTCAACGTATTCGTTCAGGTATTTGACTCTAAATGGTGTAGTATGGGGTGGCAGTGGTATCCGTACACAGTGCATACATAATACATACCTAATAGTTCACAAATAAGTGTCGAAACGATGTTTTACTCCCTTCACTATATAATAAGTAGGTTACGTATTACTGTACTGCTACCATCCTCATCATCGTGACACACTCACACAGACACCCATGTATCGTACGTATTTGCACCTAAGAGACTAACGAAAACATACATCAATGTAATTCAAACAACGAATAACACATTTTCACGCGAATCTCTTCGCCAATTAATCATTTTCACCCGGAAACGGTAGACTGACTGAGATGGAGACACAGCTCGTGTCGTATACAAACGCCTAGCTACCTCACTCCGTCTACTGTTTCAATTTCTTGCTGTGCAAGTTCGTGGCTGTATGGTACACGCGCCATTGTACCAACTTAGGTAGATAGGCACAGCACTATATACTGTATAGGTAAAGGTATACCGTAGACTAGCTATACAGCGATGTGACTCTGTGTATAGAGCAAAATCCGCCAGAAAAAGATTTCTAAAGAAACAAAGTTCTAGTAAAATTGTAAAAAGAACGCGAGAAACGTTTAATAAAATCGTGTTACTACACGTTCTTCGCCTCCGTTCTACCATTTTTACGCGTTCGAGGTAAGGTACCCAATCTTTCCGGGCTATATATATACAGGCACATGCGAATTTTCTCATTCTAACATCGTTAACTCTCTTTCTTCTTCCTTTCTTTCTTTTTGTGTACTTTTTCCTCTGGTTTTTCTCATCTCTTCGCTCGTCGCTACTCTTTCACACGCGCACCCAAATATCTAGTTCAACATCGGGGTCCAAATCAAGTTCGTTTTCTTCGCTTACTACGTACATTTATATAGCTAGCTACCTGTACGTACTGTGTAGTTGTATATACCACCATTAAATTCACTACGTATATGCTACACCTAGTACCTGGTACATAGACTGGTAGTGCTATAGGTAATAGGTATATACCGGCTTGTCTGATGTTATATTGTACTTTATGTTCAACGGGTGTGTGATAAGGCAGCTCGTCGCCTTATCTGTCGTTTTAATATTTTTTTATTGTCGCCCTTTATTCGCGTTTTATTTTGAAATTGCGACGAAACGTCATTATCCGTCAGAGAAGCCAACGTACAAAAAGAATATACATACAAGAAAATACCATAAAACAGAATACTGCTACAACGTACCCATGTGCACTAGATCCACTAACCTATACCCTATATACGTGTGTATAGATATATACATAGATGGTTAGGTAAGTAGAGGTACCAGAAACTATAAGCATTACAACGATGTACCACTGCCTGCCTGTACCTAGGAGAAGATCCTTCGTCGAACATCTTTAGTGCGCAAATAACTCTCGAAAATTTAACGTCGCGTTAAATGCAATACCACTACAAAAGTTCCTCGTTCGCACTTCAATTGCCCGGCTGCAATTGTCCAACAAAACGATCGTGTTTCCGTCAACATAACACCATGCTCTCTTCTTCCTCCTCCACCTACCATCTATTGATTTTACTGCCACTATCGTTTATATATACTTACACAAAAGTGACATAGAAACTTGAAACCATCCGATTCAATTAAATCATACTCATAAATACTCGTTGACATCCGCCATCTTAAAGACTGGATTTTTCCTTCTCGCTGTTTTACTTTTATTTTATTTTTTTTTCATCTTACGTTAAAGAGATTTCCTCTTCTGGGGGGGGGTGGAGGCAGAACAACAACAACCATTTTGTTTACCTCACCGGTAGATAGGTAAACCATTCCTATATTTCGACCATGTACAGGTTGTACCGCATTAACCTCACCTTCCTTATACCAGGGATTGATCAACAAATGAAACTTACATGCATAATGGTTGGCATACACAGAAAATCGAAGGGGCTGAGACATGTAATTTTCAAAATTTTACATTTATCTAAATCTGCCACACAGTTTGAACATTCATTGAAATGAAATTAATAAAGATAAGAGATCCCTAAATGCTCTAAAACATAGTGTACACTTTCGAGTATGTCTGGTATAAGAATCAAGAGCGGAGGTGAAGTAGTTCCTAAAATACG
Organism: Ferrisia virgata; assembly: GCA_900060175.1. Lineage (NCBI taxonomy): Eukaryota > Metazoa > Arthropoda > Insecta > Hemiptera > Pseudococcidae > Ferrisia > Ferrisia virgata. Next base: position 24,601 of record FIZR01017310.1, read on the forward strand.
ACAAAATAAATACAAAAAAACATGAGTAAAAATTTGTAACTTTTCTACTTTGTTGTGAAAAATCTGAAAAAATCACAATGAATAGAACTTTTTATGTTAGTTTTAACTTATCAATTTTCACAATGGCATCCCAACATCCGCGGGAACATGAAGATTCTCAATTTTATTCAAAATTCAAGAAACAGGTACAGTTGAAGTGACACGTCGATCCCTAATAATTCAAAGAAGTTTAGTTTTATTATCGGCTTACTTTCTTGATTTGATGATTCTGAACGCTTCCACCAGCCTCCTCAATACGATCAAAATTCCAAAAAAAAAAAAAATCAAAAAACGAATTGACATATCCAATGTTACCAATTTGAGGTTGCTGAATATGAGTATTCCCTTATTTTTTGGATCCCTCCTCCAAGTACCACCCTAGCCACCTGAAAAATTTAGAAATACTGGAAAATGATAAAAATGACATCGGATCGAATCAACTAACTTTATTGATCCGACTCCCCGTGCTCTAAACTGACCTTCAAATTACCAAAAATTTGAAAAATATGGCCACAGAAGAGTCGGATTGAGAAAGTAAGCTGATATCCGAACTCAACATCCTTGAATTAGTGAGAATCGACATGTATCATCGCGTTTTTAATTTTTCTAGATGTTAACCATGTTGAGTGGGCGGTGGAGAGATTGACGGGGTCGGATCAAAAACGTAAGCCAATATTCATGCTCAATGTTCGTAAGAATCGATACATCAATTCATTTTCACGATTTCATTGAATTTTGACCATGTTGAGGCTGGCAATGTGGAGGGGAGAGGCAGGTGACGGCTGGGTAGGATCAAAAAAGTAAGCTGATATTCGAACTTAGCGCCCTCGAATGAATAAAAATCGATAAGCTACTTCATTTTTTATATTTTTTAGAATTTTGACCAAAATTGCGAAACCGTGAAACCTCCTGCCCCCTCAGAATATTAGATGGAATTTAAAAGAATTAGTTGGTTGAAACGACAAAAAAAAGTCTCTTTATGGTAATTTTTTCAGATTTTTAAATGACAGCTTTTAGCTTTCATACTAATCATAAAAGTTGAACTTTCACTGCAAAAGTTCAATTTTGAGATTTTAAAATGTTGAACATTGATTCCAAATCTCTTTTAAATTAGCGATAAAATTGTGCAAACAGATTTATTTCAAGTCTAATCAATCTCGAGATATGAGCCTTCGAAGTTGGGCTGTTTGACGAATAATGGCGGATTGTTCAAAAATTCCAAAGACCATCCCACCTCCCCAATCTCTCTGAAAGCTTAAGACCGAAACGACGATGATTCCGTCACTAGACAATCGAGAGGAACTTACAAATAAATTTTGAACGAAATCGAAAGACTAGAGTTACTTTTTCGGTATTTGTGATATGAAATGAGTCATGAACTTTTGAAATTTATCGATTTTTTCATCAAAAATCCACGATTTTATATTTTTCAACATTCAATATTTTTTCCGCATTAAGAAGCAACCTTCAAAGTTTTTGCCGGGCCACTTAGTGGGGGGTACACTGCAACAAATTATAAAGATTTTTAGTGAGGAGCTCGTACTTACTCTTTTAGAAATTATTCACAAAAAACTTATAAAATTGAAAATTTTCAACGACTTTTTTTCAAATGTGTTTTGTTACAGTTTGCAAACTATTTCACCTCCTTTCTCAACTATTATACTACATATACTCTCCAGAGTATACACTATGTTTTGGAGCAATTATCGAATATTTATCATTATTAATCTTTTTTCTATGAATTTTCAAAGTAAGCATCAGAATTGGGTGAAAATGAAATTTTGAGAATAGCGTATCTCAGTCCCTTCGATTTTTTATGTATTCTAACCATTATACATGTAAGTCTCATGAGTTGACCTATCACAGATATGAGGATGGCGAGTTTAATGCGAAACACCCAGTATGTACGGGTACCAACTATATACTGCTTACATTTTCAATTCGTTTCTATCCGTTGGAAATAAATGAATAAATGAAAAAAAAAATGGAAAAAATTTTATATTAATTTTTTTTACTACTTTTTTCTCTTTTAAGGAAAATGTAAAAAAAAAAAGCGATGGACGGATATACGTCTCGTCGTCGTCGCATCTTCCACACCGACGACGACGATGAAACGAAGGTACGTTACCTGTACCCAACGAAAAATTTCATCTCATTCGTATAGCAGGTACCTGAAACGTTCGCCAAGCCGAGCCGAGCCGAGCTGAGCCTCGCCGTTTTTCATTATTTAAGAAATGAAACATCCTAAACAACAATATATCAAAAAGTCGTGACAGATTTTTAGCATATATAATCGTATTATTCGTTTAAACGTACGTATATATGTACTATAAGCACAACGTTTTATACCGCAAATAGCAAATACATACAGTGGAGACGAGTAATCCGGTACAGAGGGCAGGGGATACTGGCCAAATTAAAAACAAAAAAAAAGGGTCTCTCAGAAAACATCCCTTCGTCTGGTCCACGTCAAGATAAACCACCGTTGGTAGTACTGTTACAACCACGTGGAATATAGGATACGTACTTCGTTCTGTTGAGGGGTGAAGATGAAAACGAATTCTCATTTTTCACAATGAAGAAAAATGAAACTACCGACGAAAACAAACTGTTGAATATTTCATAAGTCGTCTGAATTAGATACTTTTTTATTTACAAGTAATTTGCAAATGAAGGCTCGGTCGTAGCAGAGTTGTAAAAATATTTATGCATTAAAATTATACGTTCGTCATATCATTTAATGTATTCATCCGATTAACCGGATCAGAATTCGTTTTTCAAATGAAACTAGCAAAGGCACAGATACACAAATACTTACTAAGGTAAGCATTAAAAAAAAAGCAAAAGAAGAAGAATAACAAAACTCTAACGAGTACCAAAAATAAGAGGAGGAGATGACGAAGGCGAGTAGGATATATGAAGTTCATTAACGTACGCCATTTTATTCATCTAACTCATAACCTACGAAAGCATATTAAATAGTAAGCATGCTAGTGTTTTGTTTACGAGAGCTGTTTTCTTTTTTCAATTAAAAACTCCTTCAATATAGGCGTAACTATAAGCGGTACCTATACAACAATTTATATTTTTCAATGTAGAGAAAAAAGTCACATTAAAAAGATGCGATGTTATAATGATCTCTACAATATGAGATGAGACTGCGAAACACTTCATTTGACTCATTTCATAACAGTAATTGCAGCAGAATGCAGAATAGGTTGCTAAGGTTATGTTTACCGTACGAAATACTCTACGTATTACGGAAGGAGTAGCTTTCTGCAGTTTTTAGATAGGCAAATAAAATAAAAAGCATCGTTTTACGACACTTTTTTAGCCTGATTTTCGTGAGATGTTACAACCATGAGAATTGAAAAGAAGCATCGCTTCCTGATCAGCATTGCGGGTAGGAAAGGTTCAAAGAAGCTAAAAAATTGAACCCCCCAAAAGGCATATCTAGTGCCCCTACTAAATGTACACACCAAATTTCAATTTTTTAGCTCAATTTGGAGAGAAGATAGTGGAGAAACAGTCCTTTTTCAATGTCAGAAAGGAGAAACTCCTCATATTTCCCCTCCTAATTGACTTAGAAGGTTGATTTTTGGATATGTTATACAACATTTGATTCTCTAACAATTAGCTTAGAAAGGGGCAATTTTTGTGTTTTTGATCCCCCACAAATTTGGGCAAAACTGAATATTTTCACTCATACATATCTAATCCGCCGCCGAACTGAGACGATCGACCGAATTGGAGCAATTTTGGTAAGTACCGAGCGGAGTAAATGATTTCAACGTTCGGATAAAAAAAACAAAATGAAATAAAAATAAATATCTGGCATGGTTATAAATCATCTTAATGGGCTTCTCGGACCCCAAAACGGATTTTGTTGATACCGCCCCCCATCTGCCGTTTGTCGATAGACTTTAATAGCCTGGTTTTCATTGAAAATATGACATTGAAAATCAGGCTAAAAAGTACAAATCTCTGAGACAGTGAAAAAAGGTCTCAATGGTTTTTTAGGATCCCAAAATGGACTTCCTTGATACTCCCCCCCCCCGCTCCCTACCATCGTAGGTCGACATTCCGTAATAGATTTCGACAATATGATATAGAAAATCAGGCTAAAAGGAACAAACGGACGCGAAGCTACACTCCCCCCATTTTCTCGAAATTCACATTCAGAGGTTTGGCAAGAATTATGAATTAATCTTCGGAGGAAGAAGATGTATAAGAAACAGATGTCCACTCTGCCCAGCTACTCACTGCTCAATAGAATGTTCCAATTTTAATAAAAAAAAAAAAGTAGCAAAATTACGTCAAATAAACGCAGCAAATATTTAGCATCTCTGATTTCACCCACTCTAAATAAAGACTGAATTTTTTGCTAGAAACGAGTTATAGTAGATTACGTAAAACGGAAAAAGGTTTTTACAATTTTTTCAGTTCTTCAAGGAGTACAAAATCATGTTGAAAAATGTAAAAAAAAAGGTATATTTTAAATGTTTTTGAAGTGGAAAAGTAATAAAAATAATTTTATTTTTATATACCATCAGTGATGATTAAATCTCGTATTTTCACTTTGTCACATAAAAATAATTTACAATTTTTTTGCTTCAATTACCAACAGTATATGACTTGGAAAAGAAAATTCAATAAAAAATTGGAAAAGTGAAAATTATATAAAGTAGTTTTTAAATTGGAGAAATTTGATTCCTGAGCAAGAATTTCTAATCAGATTACCTGGCTTTCCATGTCAAGCATCATACTGTCAATGAAAACCAGGCTATTAGGGACTATCAACCCACATCGGAAGGAGGGGGAGGAGAGTATTGAGAAATACATATGTCTCAATCATTGAGACCGTTTTTGACTAAGTCAGGAATTTATTATTTTTATTTTATTTTGTTTCCATTCAAACCCATCCATATAGAATCAAATGTTGCATAACATATCCGAAAATTATCCTTCTACATCAATTAGGAGAAGAGGAATGCGAGGTTTTTCCCTTTTTGACCTAGAAAAAAGTCAGTTCTAAGCATATCTTCCCATCAAATTGAGATAGATCTTTCTAGTGGGGAGGGGGAGGGGTACGGATGTAGTAAGGAGTCCTGCATATTTTCACCAATCATTGAAATTGATTTTGCCAAAAAAAAAGGTCTTATGTCCTCATTTTCCGTTTTTTTTTTTGTTAGTTTTGTAGTTTTGTCACAAACGCCATTATTTCTTTTCATTTCCCTGCAATCAGATTTAAAAATTTCTTTTGTTCATATTTCTGACTAAGTGAACACGTTTGTTGAAAAGTTTTTTAAAAACTTTGATATGTAGTCCCCCTTTCTCCCTCTACACATTGAGATCAGTTTAGTTTTCTCACATAAACAAACCTTAATGACGATTTAAAAAACGAAAATTTTTACAAAACGGTGACAAAGCAGCATGAAGAAGGGGGAGTGGGGCGGGTTACAAAAACATACCATGATAAATTTCTGAACTGATTCTCCTATCTTGTCTACAGATACCTTTTGCAATTAAACATCTTATAGGTATGAATCAAATTCTCGTTCAAATCATCTGTATGACGATTTAAACTTGAATTTTTCAACAACTGAAGCTTTTAAAAACACCTCCTTACGACGCATTTACCACCAAAGCTTATTTCTTCAAAAATTTAAAACGATTTTTCCTCCAGTTGAAAAATTATCCAAATACAAATGAAATTCTCACTGGTAAATCACAACTATTTCCTCCTGCAGCTAGCAAAAAAAAAAAACAAGCAAAACATCTTTACAACTTGAACAAAACTGTCGGATTTCCTGGGGGAAAATTCCAAATAAATTCATACGCATATACGTATTTTTTCGTCTCTTCAAGCCAACTACTACACAACACTCTTCGTACAGCTAATACTCGATAAATTACAATTTCGTTTTTTTTTTTCTTACACGAATACGAAGAAAAAAGAAATGCGAGAGAGGTTATGTAATTTACACAAGTTCACACTCTCGCGAGCGTCGAAACAACATAACCGTATCTTAAAAGCGACAATTATTTTGAATTTCTCTTTTTTTTCTCTCTCTTTTATTTACGCTACTGGCGTGTTTATTTACCCCGCTACAATCTTGCTGTTGCGGTCTAAAAAAAAAAAAAAAGGGGGCAGAATATGTTTACTAAATACGCACATAATTTTTCCAGCGAACGCAGCGAAAAACATACATAGAAGGGCGATTTTTTGTACACGCACGTTTTCCATATTATTCCATAAGAATAAAATATTCGTACATTCTTGGGAGATGCTCGAAAAATTATCGCTGCATACCTCGTCGCTATAGCAGCGATGAAAACGGTATTTATGAGCGTACTTACGTAAGTACGAGTACATGTACATTGTACAAATTACATGTGCCGAGGTAATGTGAAAAAATAGCACAGGAAGATGAAGCAACGAAAGGAATCGACGTAAAAAATTTTATGCTCATTTTTTTTGTAAGTTTAGACAAAATCCCAGTCAGAAAAAAAAATCGTTCGAACATACGAAATATCAGAAATATGATGAAATGAAGTAGAATAGGCGCACCCAGAATTTTTTTAAAGGAGGTACTGAGTTGACTCGACTCCACCTTTTCAACTCCTAAGTCAACAGAAAGACTTTGCCATGATTCCGAAGGAATTCTAAAAACCGTGATTTTCGACCTCATTCAACATTGCAGTTATGAACAAATGTCTTTCAATTTCAATACAATTGCAACCGAGCAACAAAATATTCATTTTTCATGATGATAAAATTTCACTACTCAGCTAGGGAGCAATTTTCAATGGTTGGCAATAACTCCATCCTCACTCTGGGAGTGATTCTAAAATTCGTTGACTCCGATTCCAAAATAACTCCAAACCTTCATGAAATAATAATTTATCAACATCTGATGCCATATTTGAATTTCATCTCGACAAACATCAGTGAATTTTTCAGTAAAATTATAAAATGAAGTTTACTATTTCGGATAAATATTTCACTAAAAATTTATTCTTCATTTCTGTCACTTTAATAATGATCTTGAAAAAAAAAAATTATGACTTTTATTAATGAAACAGTGTCAACCATACGTAGGTAGGTACTTGATCTTTCGACTTGAATTTACCTGATATAATACTTCATTTATTTCTTACATTTTAATATTTAGGCACTACAACATTTTATCATCATGTAAACTGACATAATTTCCAAAGAAAAAAAAAACTTCACGTAGCGATGCTTTCGGAGCCAGGTTTTTCTGTTGCCTACGACCTTAAGATTATGTACAGCTTTTATCGAGTTTTTAGATGGTGCATCTGCATTTATTAACAATATCCGAAAAAAATCCCCTTTTTGGAGCTGTAGAAGGACAGAATATGAGAATGAAACGTGCAGACCTTCAAAAGACTCTTTCTGGGTATCTGCCTGATCTATATACCAAGTTTCAAGGCATTAGCTTAATTAGGATGACTTGCTAAAGTGAGCAAACTTCCAAAAATGTTGAAAAAGTCGGCTTCATCGACCTGTAATTGGATGATTTGATGATAAAAGCTTGAGACTCCCAAAACAGCACACCCTGGGCACTACCTTCACCTGTTAACTATCAAGTTTCAACCAACTAGGAAAATTATTGCGACATGTAAAAAAGAACAAAGATGAAAAAAAGTCAAAATGGACCATTTTCTTGGACAGTAATCACTGCAAGTGGATAAATTTTTGAATATGCTACACATCATTCAATTGCCTACCTATTGGAAGAAAAACTTTTTCATCTTTCGTTTTTTAATCCCCTATCCCCTTCCGAAAATTTGAACCTAGCTCAATTTGTATCCCAGGTCTTTCAACCTTTGATAAAATTTTACTGCCGCCGATCTGAGACCAATATCCAAATTGAAGCAATTTTGACCAATCTGTCTACTAATGTCAGTCGAACAATGATGACGTCACACTGTTGATGGTCCATCAATGTCATCTAAAGATGACGGTCAACTGTTAACTCTTAATGTTGATGGTCAATTGTTGACGATTTTTCTAGAATGCACTATTACACATCTTTCGATGTTAAAATAAATTCGAGGTAAAGACCAACTGTTGAGAGGTCAATCTTCTGTAATTTTCCTCAACATTTCCACTCAAAATAATAAAGTCAATCGGCGTCAAGGTTCACTAACATTTCAACTTGAAATATTAAAATCAATTCAAGGTCAAGCTCAACTGTTGACGGGTCAACAGATGACGACATTTCAGCTCAAAATCATAAAATTAATTCAAGGTCAAGGTTCACTGCTAACGAGTCAACTTCAAACATCTCTAATTTTCCCCCACATTTCAACTTAGAATCATACAATCAATCCTTCATAAAATCCGCCCGCTAATGTCGGTCCACTGATGACATCACAGTGTTGACGATCCAGTAATTAACATTGAAAGATGTTTAATAGCGCATCCTAGAAAAATCGTCAACAGTTGGATGTCAACAGTTGACCATCATCATTAGATGACATTGATGGACCATCAACAGTGTGACATCATCAGTCGACTGACATTAGTGGACAGATTTTTATGGCTCGGAATGATATCAGTGGACTTTATTTTATAAAAGATTGATTCTATGATTTCAAGTTGAAATGTTGAAGAAAATTGGAGATGTTATTGGTATACCATTAGCAATGCGACGTCATGATTGGACTGACATCAGTGAACAGATTTTCATGGCTTGGAAAGACATCGGTGAAATTATTTTATGAAGGATTGATTTTATAATTTTAAGTTGAAATGTTGAGAAAAATTAGAGATGTGACATCAGTGGACTTATTTTATGA
>FIZR01017312.1:0-24119 GCA_900060175.1 Ferrisia virgata
AAAAAAAAAAAAAAAAAAAAAAAAAAAAAAAAAAAAGTAGAAATTCATTATTAGGTGTAGGTACAGGCAATTAGGTAGGTAGATAAAGTATAGGTTACAAGTATCTCTTCATCTCCTATCTCAATGTAAATTGAATAAAAAATTGTTTGTACTTGTACGGTGGTGCCAAATTTTCAAACCATCAAAAAGAGATATAAATTTGAATGCGGAATTAACACGTCAACTACAAACAACATGCAAGTTGTCGAGTTGCACTTCCTTGTATTAAATTTACATTTCCGGCTCAAATAATAATTTCTTCCTCTAGTTAAACCGTTCGAATCCATATAACCTTTAGTCACACGCAAAATTTCTCAAACTATGGTAAACTTGTAGAGCCCAGAATTGCAGAATTACTCTCTCAAAATTCACCGCTCATAAATATCGTTCGATAGAAAACTGATTTTCAAGAAATAGCGACATCATAACTTAATGAAGACCTTACACCAGTGAAGTGGGCACGCTGTTGGTCGCATAGAATTGATCGAACGAATAAAATGCATTCGTTTGTCGTACAAAAATCGTGCAAACAGTTTCAGTTTACCTTGTTTAACAACGACACTAACGTTCACAGCAGCAATCCATACACCAGCCTATGAAAACACATCAAAGCACCCCTCCTCGTTCAACGCCTTCTCTCACCACCAGTCAAATACAACGCTCGATGCAAATGAAACACACTTGTATCGATTTTCCACATTTTCACACACAATACTACTAACTTATAGCTCTTCGCAATACAGCTATCGCGACCTTTCGTCGCAATTTTGCATCCAACCGATAAATTTAATAAAGTTGCACGAGTCGAGAAAAATATCCAAATTTCCTGACTAAATAATACGTTCACCTCGCAGCTATTTTTCAAAAATTAATTTCTGTTCCACAATTATTAGCAGAACTATCAGCTAGATAAAAATTACATTAGATAGTGCGTGATCCTAATTAGACCTAAGCTTGAAGTACTACGAAAGCACTTATTTACATCTCATATCTTTATTCTTTTCCCCATAAAAGGACTTCGAGGTGCTGTGCTAGAAGAGAAATCGTTCTCTACAGTTCAAAAGATTTCTCACAGGATCTAAAATGAAAATTGACCCTAAGACATAGCGTTTGGTAACTTCTCGCGGACAGATAAAAGGAAGAAGGGGGTTGATGAAAGAAGACAACACGTTGAGAATAGGCGATAATAACGTGCAAATGTATTATTTACAACTGTATACGCATTCGGTTTGCGATAAACAACCTTTCATTACTTTAGATACGGATCAGCTTCAAGTTCAACCAATCTCAAACTAAGAAAACCCCGAAAACAAAGGAGAAATCAGACTAAAATCTTTAAATTGATTGCAGCAACAGAACACAATATGAAAACAAAAAATTTATTTCGCAATACCTTTTACGCTTAACGAGATTTGATCACGATTTGTGAAACTGAGTGAAATTCACCAGTATTCACCGGTACCGAATTCCCTAGCGATCACACGAGTATAGAAAATAAATCGAATTACAAAATACCCCGTTCCGAAATCGATTCGAAATACGATTTTTTCTAATTTCGCGACAGGTATAAAAATTTGATAATAACTATGATTAATTTTAGATTAAACTCTATATTCTACGAACAGCGAAAGAATCAAGTAAGTTTGTTGAAGAAGGCGTGGGCATAACATAAAAATACTATCAAAGTGTCCTTGAAAACACTTTCCATGTCTACATTTTTTTCGCTTCTATTCGGATCTGATATACTTTTTCGTAGCACACACACATCGTTGACATTTACCCATCCACTCTGTTTGGAATTCTGTTTCATTTGTAAAATGCACAATCTAAGAGGAAGACATTTTCAGTCAATCAGGAAAAAAAAGGAGAAGGAAAAATCGCAAAATTCGCATTTTATAAGCGTTAAAACCGAGCCAGCAATTACATAAAACTTCGATACAAGGAGTAGCGAGTAGAGACGAAAAATGAACGCAATACTTTTCTCGTCTTTTATATCTTTTTTGGCGGTACAAGCACGCGTTTACTAAGCTACTATCAACAAGGTATTTGGCATATTTTCCAATTGCTAAAATGTCATCAGACTATTTACGTTGATGAGTATAAAGGCTATTGCTGCGAACGATGAAAAAAACACGAGCTATTCGCTTCATTTTCAACAGAGTCGATCAACTTTTCCACACTAAGTTGATGCGAGTACGACTATGTATGTATCTTTATGTGCTAAGCAGAAGATGAAAATTTTTAAATGGAATAAAATTATTACCTCGAAATCGATAAAGATTTTTTAGCGGTGCTTCTATGAGAGACGCTTTTCTACGTGTAGGTATTTTTTTTACATCGCGTGCCATCGTGCGGCTCTACTTTATTGATTTCTTTTTTAATTTATGAAAAAAAATTGAAACTGTAAATTTTATTTCACATACGTTACAATGTAGCCTTTATCAACGGACATAGTTTTCGACTACCGGAGAGAATTTACTCTCAAACTACGTACGGTACCGAATTTCTTGGTACACGAGTCAAGTTCGAGGAATTCAAAAATTAATACACCGGATCAGTTCATACTTTATAGAAATTCGGAAAATTTTCAAAAGATTTACATTATCGGAATACGGTGCTCAAGTATGTATACAAAGTTGTTTAACGCCTACAAACGAATGATTATTTGTTCAAATTTCGAATACGAAACAGATCTAGAAAATCTGAGTCCCGAAAACGCTCGAGCCAACTAGTACATACTTCGAGTAGCCATGGGGGCTAATCCATGTATCAGTGCATCAAAAAAATCACCTCACTTTTATTCGTTCATTTTTGCGTTTGATAATATTTTATACGAATAAAATTCTGCACATTTTTGAATTGTTTTTCTTCGCATAACCTTGGCAGCATATTCTTAATTTCTCAATACGCGAATTTTTTTCTAGACATTCCATCCATGGCGAAGTATTCAGTTATAAGTAGTTGATCTGTCAACCGTATCGTCACTCAATACGGGAATTTTAATGCATAAAAAGACCTCTTTTAGCGGGGTATACATATTAGATTACAATTTATTACGACGGTTTTTCGCCTGCGGATTAATTTGTTCTTACGTTTCATCCATTGATCCGATAAAATCAACGATTACGTCAATTAGACCCAGCAGAAAGCCGAGAGTATAGATTTTTTTCTAAAACTTTTGTAGAAGAACATCACGAGACAAACTCTGAGTTCAATAATATGAATACTAGCAGATGGGAAAACAATCATTGGACGGGAAATGACAATTCAAACTCGTCGATTACTTCTACTTCGCTCAATTATACAAGTAATAAAACTGATATAAACTGTGTAAACAAAGTAATATTCATACAGTATCAAAAAAAAAGTATTAGTCACGATGACGGTACATCGTATTGTACGAGTATTTCGCATACTACACGTCCTACACGCACACAAATCTTATAATTCGAAACAATTTTCAATACTTCGATAAGAGAGAAAAAAAAAAAAAGGTGTAAGGTGAAAAAGCGATAATTTACTATTGACTTACCAATAGTTTCTCGATAATCCCGGTTTCTCGTGTCCCTTGGTTGTTACCGTTATCACCAGCGGACATGTTGAAATGATTACGGGTCGAATTGGTAGTCGCATTACTGGTAGTTTTTCCGTTGTATAACTCCGACGTAAATACTCCAATGGGCGGAAAATTATTAATAGACGATTTGTCGAAAGTGTCGAACTTGGATGAATTGAAATTACTCTCATTGCTGTTGTAGATACCGTTGGTGGGTCGTTTGTTTTGCATGTTATTCTGAAAGTTATACGGTGTAACGCTGCTCGACTGCATAGAGAAGTGATTAGCGGATGATGGGACATTTTTGCTAGGTATCGATAAAGACTTATATCTTAAAAAGGTGTCGGAGTTCAATAAATGTGACTGGAATGAATTCCACTGCGGGTTATTCGACATTTTCAATGTCTTCTTTAGCGAAAATTGGAGCGGAAAAAAGAAAAAAAAACTTATAATACAATATCACAGAAAAAATATCAGCAATTAAAAGAACGAATTAAAATTATGAAAATATATACGCGGAATCTATATAAAATAATGTTCACAGTCTTATATTAATTGATACGAAATTTAAAATTAATAATTTTCACAGAACAGGTAACAATACTTTTGAAAAATGGCAGACTTAGATAGCGACAAATAAATTAAACAGTTATCTTCAATGTTAACTAGGAACTGTTGTTTGAAGTCTGGTCGATTATACTCGAAATGTTTCATTAAACTATACTACCACAGCTGCGAACAGATACAGAGAGAAAATATGCATCAGATTAATAGTGAACTTCAAAATAATAAAAAAAAAAAAAAAAAACACGCGAACTAAAATAACATTGTCCTAGATTTTCGTCAACGTGTACCACAGTGACGGTGACATAATTAAATTTTACGAGGCCACTGAAGTATTGGAATTACAATATTATATAAAGTTTTTTTCACTTGAATGACAAGCGTTATAGACATTTTTTTGGAAGCATACTCACCCTTAGTTCCGATGAATGCCTATTTCTGAAAATAGATCAGAGGTATTCCAACGTAACACTTCTTCACAATATATGTAATTGTTCGTGTATGAAAACTGGTTAAATGGGTACGAAATGTTTGCACGCACTACACGACTGTATTATAATACAATTTTCACGTTTTTCTAATAAGAAAAAACACACAATACACGGTCACTTACCGCATAAAACGCAGCACAGATGACACGACGCCATATTGGTTGCCAACCGTTAATAATAAAAATTAAAACAAAATTTGATACTAGATTCGTTTTGTTACTTACTAGCGAGTACACGATAGAATTAAGAATAATGTAAATGTAAAGTTATTAAAAGCTACGGCTCTTTCGAAATATTGCTAACAGTTAAGAAGTTAAAATGTCAACGACGTTTAGAACCGGAATTTAAAACGTGTATGAGTTGTGATACTGAGAGTTGTTTCTGACAGAACTTTTGCAAGTATGAAAAATCCTCGTACTCGCAATCCTCGCAACGTAACTTTCACAGTCAACCAATCAGGTGCACATCTATGATGGAAACGAAAGTTTCTAAAATATGAATTCCTGAATTCTAAAAAATAATATAAGCCATTTATTTTGTTGTTTTTTTTTTTCATAAATACAGACGTGAACCGAACCCAAACGAATCTTGTTTTCGCTTTATTAAAACGGAAAAAATATTACGGCGTTTAATTTCTTCTCAAAAGTTAGATTACAAATTAAATGATATAATATTCGAAATTTAAAACGCGTGTCTATTCAAGCCCAATTCATCAATCATGAAGTTTTGAATGATAACAATGATAACACTGATTTAAAAGATTTGCTGTACACTTCTATTGTTTCAATTTCGACAGACTAATATTTGTGATGGTACTGAATTGATTGACTCGTTAATCCATTAATTTAACTATTCAGTCTTAAATTAAACAATAGGTTACACCGAATTGGATGGATTCAAGAAAGTGAGTTCTAATCCTGCATTTTTGCAGCAAAGAAGTGAAGTACACTCTTAGAACGTCTCGTCACAATTCCAAGTTGCACCTAATAGTTGCATCAAATGGAATTATTAGAAAAGTTGTACGACATCAAAATAAACAAAAAACTATTATGATTATATGTTATCAAAACGCGAAGGATAAATGGTGAAAATTTGAAAAATAATAATCGGAAATTATAACATTATTCTACTCTTCTTAGTGATCTAAAAAATAAAAACATAGATTACAATGATCGATTTATTTTCAATATGAATTCCACCAACTACTGGCAACAGCAAGCATTTGCTATTGATTCGAAGTTCAATGCTTATAGGGCCAATGGAAACCCTCATTTCAGTACGTATAGCTTCAACTGTTTTGAAATAACTTGATTAATTTCCGAATTATCGCGATTCCTTGGTTTTAGAAACGCTATATATTAGACGAAGGAATCAATTGTTGCGGGAGAACACGAAAAAAGACGTAAGTTTCAACCTAGAATCTACGATTATTTTGGAAACTATTTTGAACCATTTAAATTTACTTCTTTTAGGACACTGGCCTACGTAAATTTTATTTACGTATAAGAACGCAATTACTGCAACAAAGGTATAACGTGTTACTAGATCAATCCAGTATTACGAGTCGTAGTGTTAGTGTTAGAAGTGGCAGTCGAGTAAGCAATTATAAAGATAGCGACGATTAGTAACAAACTATTAAAACACACGTTTCTTAAACTATGTTTTCATTATAGATCAGCGAGCCACCAGATATTTTTTTTGACAAGGATATCGATAATTTAGAAACAGCTAGTGTCGTTCCTACTAGACAAGCTGAAGCTTCTAGAGCCATTGTCGGAGACAATAGTATCTCAGAAAACTACGCTTTTGTTGGCGTTCACTATATATTTGACCAAGTAATTCGAACAGAAATTTATATTCTTGATTTTTTATGATTTACTTAGTTGTTATCTTTTCACAGCATACAGGAGCTGTAACTTTGCTAAAATTTGCAAATAATGATAGATCACGGCTGTGCTGTGTCTCTCATGATTCTACCATTAGTATTTGCAATGTCACTTCTGCACCTCCTCACGTGGAAGGAATTCTACGAGGACATACAAAACCAGTCACTGGTATAGTATTCGCAAGTAAAGATTATTTTAGTAGTCTTGATTTGTAGCTGTCATGCAATTTTAATTGCAGGGTGCGACTGGTCTGCTTCTAATGATTTAATGGTAAGCTGTTCTTTGGATGGAACCATTTGTTTATGGGAATTAGCATCGTTCAAATGTATTCGCAGAGTATACGGTCCAGCATCATTTAGCTTACTATGTTGTCTTTTCCACCCAGTTAATAACAACATTGTTGTTGTATCCTTTCGGTTAATAGTATTCTTTGATAATTCATTTTATTTACATACTCGACAAAATTCCTTAGCCAGGATATAGGCTGGCAACGAAAACGGTTTAGTGTGCGTATTAAATATATCAACTGGTAAATACCCCAGAGGAGGCAATTGTAAAATAGGTGGTCAGATTTTATCGCTTACTTTTGACGCTAATGGACAATTATTATGGGCCGGGTCTGATAAAGTAAACTTAAAATTTATTAATTTGAAGAGAAATTTGCTCTTTATACCCATTTTAAATCCAATTATTTTCAGGGTGTAATTACGTCATTGATGTGTGATGATTTAGGAAGATTAAGCAAACTGAATCGTATTGTCGTAGCTCAAAATTGCGCTATTACTTGTCTAAGCTGGCGAGCGTGGATTAGTCGCGAAGCCAGAGATCCAACATTATTGGTCAATTGTGCAGCCAATGCGGTCTGCTTATTCAGGTGGTTGAAAACCGTGTTACATCTGCAAATTATTTGTGGTACGAAGTTCACGTGAATTATTTTTCGCTCGTTTCCAGGGTATCGGATAATGACGGCCGTTTACAATTGAAAAAGAAATTCAACGTGCGTCACAAAAGTGGACGCTGTCTTGTACGATCTACTTTTTGTCCTATTATGTCGTTTCGCGAAGGAGCTTGCATAGGTCAACTTTTTCATTTTTGGAATGTTGAGTATATTTTAGAATTGTAACGCTTAAATTTTTCTTACAGTCAGTGGAAGTGAAGACTCCTGCGTATATTTCCTAGATATTGCTCGTGATACCAATTTTATGGTTAATAAACTACAAGGACACGCTTCTCCGGTGCTTGGTGTTAATTTCAACTACGATGAATCTCTGTTGGCCACGAGTGATCAGCAAGGCTTGGTTATTATATGGTCTCGTGAAAAGAATTCTTTAAAAGAACAGCTACGAAATAATTGAATCACAATTTTCATAAATGCAACTTTTTTTTTATATGACTTACCACTTACCATGCTGAAAACAGTGATATTTTGATTTTTTTATTCAAATATACCAATTTGTTACTATTGTTTTCAATTTAAAAATTTATCGAATACCAGATTTATCGAATGTTTATGCAGCTCAGCAAACGTTTTTAAAAATTAATCCATCGTAGTAAAGTAACTTTTGTCATTGATTCGACACAAAAATATCTCGGATGAAACATTATAAGTTGTAGTATACAAAATGATGAATGAACAACTCATTTCAACAATTATACACCATAATATATTTTCAAGAGGAAATATTATATTATAAAAGCGACAGTAACAACATCTATACGGATGACCTATTTTACTTTAAGAATTAAGTGAACTAAAAACTTTACATCATCGGATGAATTGCTGCACGTTACACATTAGCTAAGAATGTTCCATTGGCGCGTTGTTCTTCCCAGCGTTCGATCCAAAATGAGGGACAAATACCTTGGTAAATATTCTTGAAGTAATCACAAGGTTCGTAATCCGGTCCCCTCAGTTTACGGCAACGGTAATAATCGACGAATGAAACATAGCAGTACCTTTTGGGGAGAAAAAATCGAAATAAATGAAATGATGTGGTTTTCAAAAGTACCAACATACATTGAAAATATGCACATTACAGGTAAGGTAAAAATCACAATAAAACAACATTGAAAATCAATATAATAAATAAATATATTCTTCTTTCATTTTGTCGCTTCTACACCACATTCAGTCGTGGCCTACTCAACCAAAACGGAAAATTTTACAGAGTACGCATTATTAAAAATAAAAAGGATATTAAAAAGAGCAGTACATTGACTTGTCGGATTAAAATTTCAAACTGAATGTGGACTTCAAATTGAAGCCTCGATTATCTTCTCCGACGCCGATATAAAAACCGTCGTCTTCTCTAAGATCTTTGTATCGTTGGCCACCGGACGGAGGTTTCGGACTGCTAGCAGCAATCGCCTTTCTATAACCAGGTTCACTTTTAGACGGCCACGTCGGAAACATGGCTGGTTCAATTGGTAAAGGAAGTTCGTTGAAGTATTTGTGCTTAAGAGCTGCTTCTGCCGTAATACGTGTTTTAGTATTGTAGGCCAAGAAACTAGTCAATAAATCGTATCCGACATCGCTTAATATATTCGGTACAAATTTGGACCTAATACTGTTTGCAGGGTATTCGCTGAATACAATTCGTTGAGTAATCTGGAACGTGGGATATTCGGGCCAAATTCTAGCGTTCGGTGTACCAAGAGCTTTAAAAATACGATTTAATTGATCGATATCCGATTTACCAGGAAATAACGGTTCCATACAAAGAAGTTCGGCAAAGATACAGCCTACCGACCACATATCAATACAGGTGGAATATTCCTTGGCCCCCAGTAATAATTCCGGCGCTCTGTACCAGAGTGTGACCACAACAGGTGTGTATTGTTTCAGCGGCGATCCATATTCGCGAGCTAAACCGAAATCGCCAACTTTTAACACACCAGTGTGACTAAATAATAAATTAGATGTTTTCAAATCTCGATGTAAAATCCAATTATCATGCAGATGATTAACTGCACGAAGTAACTGCTGCATCAGGCATTTCACTTCACTAGCTATAAACGAGGTCTTTTTTTGTTTCATCGTTTCCATCAAGGATTTCAAATCGTGTTCAACGTAATCCATCACGATAAATATTTTATCCATATTACTACCGACAACGATTTCTTTTACAGTGACAATGTTAGGATGTTGAGCTTTTAATAAGGTGTTTATTTCGCGTAGCGACGTAATAGGAAAACCGTCCTTTTCTTTTTCCATTTTTAATCTTTTTAAAGCAACTATTTTATCTGTTCTTTTTTCTCTGGCTCGATAAACCACTCCATAAGTACCTTCTTCAATACGATTCAAACACTGAAATTCTTCAACGCTTCGACAGCCTTGAATAGCCGGAAAGTAGCTTGGTAACGTATCTTTTTCAAGTTCTATTTCAGTGTCGATATCGTCATTCAACGTCTGCTCGATAGGAGGAGAATCCTCTTTAACCGAACTGTCTTTAGTATTTTCGTCATTAGTAATCGATCTGTTATCATTTTCAGGTTCCTCTTCAACTTCTTCAGAAGTACTATTACTTGTGCTGCTAGAGGAACTACTATCGGAATCAGAGCTACTCCCTGAACTAGAAGAACCACTGCTATCGGAACTATCTTCCCCTTCTTCAACTTCTTCTTCTTCTTCTTCTTCATCTTCTTGATTTTGTTGAGGAGGCGCAGTAGTTTTAGGTTTACTTTCTTCTTCTTTCAAAACAGGAGGAGACATTTCGACATCGATAACGGTTTCTTTTTCACCTCCCGAACTGAATGAATCTTCGCTGACAACGACTAGAGATGATTTGGCGTGTCTGGAATGTTCCGATTTTTGCGGTGAACTAGCTCGATCTCGACGACGAGAGTCTGATATTTCATGATGACGTCTACGTTTCTCTTCGGGTGCTTCTTTAGCGTAAATTTCGTTTTTAGATTCTTGGTGAGAGCGCTTTTTACGATGTTCACGATGAGCGTGATGAGAATAGGTTTTTTTACTACGGTGGTATTCTTCGTATTCTTTTACAGAGTAAACATCAACTTTGGCTTCTTGATGAGAGCGCTTCTTGCGATGCTCGCGATGTGCAGCGTGATGAGAATACGCTTTTTTGCTGCGACGATAATCATCGTCATCTTTTTGCTGTCGTTCTGTTTCGTAAGCTTTCAAATGAACATGATGCGAGTAAGCTTTTTTACGACGGTATTCATCCGGTATTCTCTCCATCTCGTAGTCTTTTAAATGGGCTCGAGATGATGATTTACGGCTCGAATGTTTATCCGAATGTCTATGATGAGAATGTTTGTAAACCCTAGCTTGAGGGGGTTTAATTTCAAGTAATTCCCCGGCATCTTCTTCGTCGTCATCGGAAATACTCAAATGTGAGTCGGAAGAATCGTTCTTCTTGAAGAAACGACGATTACTACTCCGGTAATCCACGGAATCGTCGCTTTGATCATCCATCGCACGTACCTACGCAAGGTAAATCAACATCAATGGTCAGTTAGTTTGAAAAATAACACGATTTATAGACGAACAGCAGCCCCATTCAGCGGTAACATCGAAAATTAAACCATACGTTGACGTTTCGGACCATATTTTGATCACAGCTAAATAATATAAATGTCAAATCACAAAAAATAGCCTAAAACAATTTATCAAAACAAGAGTTATAAACTTAATACAATAATATGCCTTAATTACTAAATAAGAATCAGAAAATCGTCGAATTTAATCGATTGAGTGGGATGATTTTCTAAAACGGGCACATCGTTGAACTTTTCGACGATTCCTGAAGGAAAATACTAAAGTTGTTAAAATAAAAGTGTATCTTTGTTGATAATTCATTAAAATTCCTCAAGAACTATCAAAAAAAATACAGCGAATCACTCGGCAAAAAGGAATCCTTTGTAAGACGAGTAACTTCAGCCCCGCGTTGATAGCTCAGAAAAGATATATATCTGTAGATGAGCGATTAAAGTAAGAATAATTCATAGGATTCAATTCAATTTACATCGATTTTCACCACGTAAATGAAGAAAAATACAAATTAAATTCATCAATCAAACAAAGTATGTAAAATTAACACGTATAGAAACACAAATCTAATAAATAAATAAGGAAAATGAAAAAAAAATGAATTTTTACATAACAAAAAAGTGAAATGCCAGTGTGATTCACCTGTAAAACATATAATGAAAATGCTGAACCACCAAAAACTTACTTAGTAATATCAACATTAGGAAATCGAGGATCGTAAGGAACCGGTTTCCATGTGATCAACGGATCTTTAGTTTGATCAAGTCTAACATTTTTAATAGGATCTGCTATACATTCCCTATATTCGGCCAATTGCTCTTCAATTGGGCTTTGAGAATTAGTTTTAGCTGGGTACACGTTTTTTTCAGGCATTTTGTCAAGTTCCGATCTGTAACCATATCAGCGAGAACTTCAATAAATGGAAACTCAGCTTTTATCAATATCAATGCAAATGTTACAAAGAAACACTTATAGAATAATATACGTACCTAAATACACAATAATTCAAGACTTCTTCTCGCATTACTCAAAGAACCCGTAAAATTTACTAGTAAGACTTTCAATAATTTTTTTGTAGCGAGATAAGACAAAATTCAAGAAACCGATACATACTTACGACTTCCAACTCAATTCGTGAACAAATACACTCATTGAATGTAGCATCAAACGACGAATTCGCTTGAAGTTATACGTAAATGTTAATGCAAACTAGAATAGTAATTTTACAATTCGAATAACTTATAATGGAAATAGTCTAATTATCGCAAAAAGACGTAAGGTTGAATTTTCGATGCAACGTATTACCAATAATATAAACTTATGATTAATGAAGTCGCTAAATGGGGCTCAGTTGATGATTTGATACTTTACTTCCATCAATAATTTATAAAAACAATCGACTATTCTACTATAAATAGCAAAAGTTGTTAAAAATTTTGTAAAGCTTACCGTGGAGGTATTCCTGAAGGGCAAAATGTAGATGATGTTCGGCTTGATGGTAAAACGGACGAAGGAATTCTGTACTGAAGGAATTCGAAATTAAATTTTAATTATTCACAATATTAAAAGTATTATCTACAAATCATATCTTCTTACACTTTTTTTTGAAATCAAGAACACCACAATCAAGGGCGATTTCAGAACATGGCGGCTCGTCGTTATTATTTGTTGAAGAAATCCAGAGAAGAAATCATCAAAATCATCAATTCATCGTATATGCAATGTTACCAAATGTTAACAAGATTCACAAGCTAAACTTCATTTTTAATTACTTAAATTGTAAATTTTTGCAGAAAAAATAAAAACATATTTTATCAATAGATTTTTTCATTCTTCAAAAAATGATTAAGGTAATTATTCTTTATCTAAAAAAAACTAGGATTCGAAGATTCTTAAAAAAATTAAATTCAAAAAATTAGCAAAATTTTGTAATTTTTCATTTTTTAGAAAAATTTTATTCCACGAGTCTTTTGAAAAGTCACGACTAGATATTGCAACACTTGTTGTTTACGTCATTTGTAAATAAACATGAAAAAATTCCGAAAAGAGAGAAAATGATTGCGTAAATTAATAACTTTAAATTTTTATTTAATATGCGAAACAAATTGAACTGCATCGCGAAATTTCAATCTATATTTTCACACTGGTATGAAAGTAAATCCTGTCTAATTCTAATTTATATCATATTATTTTAACCCATCTCACCACCATCAATGGAGTACATTTTCCACGAAAAGGTACAACACTATCACTGCCATGTATTGATAACATAGATTCTAGATTTTTTTTTCAAAATAAAATTTGTTGTTAATAATTTTTTTATGCAGCAAGAAGGGAGACTTTGTGCTCAACATTGTTTAAACTCTCTGCTCCAAGGGCCATACTTTTCTCCTGTAGAATTGGGTGATTTGGCTCAAAACATCGATAGTCAAGAAAGAGATCGTATGGCAGAGTGTGGTACTGAATCGGATTCATATAAAGAATTCATGAAAGTGAGAAAACCGCATCATTAGTTAAGCAGATTGGAAACTTTCAAAATTTTAATATACTCGTGATTTTGTGTCGGTAGCAACCGTCCGAAAATGTTGATGATTCGGGATATTTCTCTCTAGAAGTTATTAATGCTGCTCTCGTGCCTTGGAATTTGGAATTGATACCTTTCAATAGTTCTGAAGAACGAGCTCAAATAGCTCGTGAAGATCCAGCGTAAGTATTCAACTTTGTTCGAATAGTAACTTTAACATCGGACGACTAACGTTATCGTTTCATCTTTTCAAAACAGATCCATGTCCGCTTACATTTGTAATTATCATCATCATTGGTATACAATACGAAAAATTGGTCATCAGTGGTTCAATTTAGATTCAACAATCAAAAAGCCGAGATTACTATCTGAAACGTATTTGGCCGTGTATTTAGCTCAGATAAGAACCGAAGGTACTTTAAAATATGAATTTAGTGGAGATTATTTATTTAATGTGCGATATTTTTGTGCAGGTTACTCTATATTTATTGTATTTGGTGAATTACCACCGTGCGAAGCTGACGAAATACTGAAAATAACTCCAGTCACAGAATCATCTGCGAATCAGTCTCGTCAATCGTCAATTCCGTGTATTGATATCGATAATGATGAAGACGAAGAAAATCTTCAACTAGCTTTACAAATGAGCTTACAAGATTCTTCAGCTCCAAACATCCCTCAGCAAGGTAATAAATACTTCCTAAATCAAATTACCTACGTATAATTCAGTCGATTTTGCGAACCGAGCGGTTTTTTTTATTTTGTTGAATTTTTAGAGCCTCCTGCTATAGACTTAGAAGAAATACGTAAGAAAAGAATGCAACGTTTTGGTTAGTCGGAAGTATTTTTGCTGTATTTTTTTACTAATCACTAAAATTTCATAACCTCAAAATAAGAGAAATTTTCGAGCATAATTATAAAATATGTATTAGCAATGAACAGTTGAAAGGATCAGTTAGATATTTTTTCATTGTGATATTGGATATTATTTTTAATCTTGGTTTCCTTATTCGATATGAATTTTAAAAATTCCTTCTTTACGATTTTCTAAAAATTATTTCACTGTTATATTTTTTGTTGATTTTTGTTAATTCGTATTTTTTTCCTATCATTTAAGTATAAGTATCATTTTTATAAAGATTTACTAATATAAAAAGTGAATTATATCATCATTCATGCGTATTCATTATGGTTGAAAAATTGATCAAAATATATTCATAAGCGAAGTATATGGCATCTACAAATATACCACTCAAGTCGAGGAATAATGGAAATTTTTAAAGAAGTAAAAATTTATTCAAGAAATCAAAATGTATAAAAATATAATAAATATAAAAGATAGGTACTTATTAAATAATTACGATAACGGTAGTTAGGTACAGATTAATGTTTAAAAAAAAGACACAGAACGAAGATCATCACAAAATCTTAACTATGTAGAAAAAAGTTACGCAAGTACAAAATTAAAGCTTATAATGAAATATCACTTTTATAATCAACAACAAGAAAAATGCTTGTATTATACATATAGTACACATTAACTTAGTACGTAGGAAGTTGACAAATACTCAGCCTTTCTTGATCTTCGCAAGAAGATTGTTTCACTATTGAAAAATTTTTCACCGACCAACATTCCACAAATTCAGCTTCATTTCCAGTTGGACCAATCCATCTCTTTTTTCTAAACCCTACAGGTGAAAATGATAGTTTTGTTTTACACTCATCAAAAATTTCCTGTGTACAAAAACTACTTCTTTTGACTTACCGTGATTTTTGGCATGTTTTTCGTACGATTTTAAAGGAGGATTAATCCAAGCTTCCGAATGACCTGAATTACTTAAAATTTCTTTGGCCAACTGTCTTAATTCGACTGAATGAAGAACCGCCAGATATCCCTTATCAAGTGCGCATAATCTATTAGCTAATTTATATGGTAATGCTTTATCGGTAAGTTTCAGGCAAGTGTCGCTATTTTCTTCGTAAATGTAATTGTTATCTGAAACTACGAAAGAAAAAAATGTCAAAATTACGAAACTGTTTTACAATAGGAGCAAGTATCAAATGTACGTATAGGTAAAGGTAAATGTAAATGCAGCTGAAAGCTATACCTAATACCAACGTGATAAGTTGATAACGCTCAAGATCAAAATTATATGCAAACGATGACTTTGTACAGTAATTTATTAACATAGGGTTATCGATGCTATCTCGCAATTTTCACAATTTTTTAAAGATTATAATAGTTCAAATGCACGTGGTTATTCGTCGATAGGGTTCGTCGATTTATTTGCCACATTGGTTAATTTATTATGGGGAGAAATCAGGAACACCGATGAAAATTTTGCGATAGAATTACCCGTACGATGAATTTACTCATTACATTTAATTAAGTATTCATTTACTCGCATGGGTCATGAAGAAAATTAAGCTGAATTTAAACGATATAGAAATTTCAAATAAAGCTCCACAGCATGCCGTTTACGGCTATCACTTGTGTATCAAATCAGCCGCATAGAACGTGATAGACGTGTGACGATGTAATTTTAATTGTGTAAACGTGCGACATGAAGAGTGAAGACACGACACAGGCTTAACAATATCGCTACCATTTTTGTTTATTTTAATATTAACTTATTTTTAAAATCAGTCACCAATTGTTCTAATAAATCAAACGAATTCTCTAAGCTGGAATAACACTTCTTATCGTATCGGCACGAATGAACAGAAAACCATATAATGTAGGTACATGTCCAAGTTTGAAAAGTGCCGCGAAAAATCGAAGAAAATATTTCAATGGAAATTTCACACACGTAGAAACAAATAAGGTAGAATTTTACAGGTGGTAAAAAACAACACGAAATGATAACAGTTTTACGCGTGACACTTATGAAAATATTGGTGTTTATGAATTTAATATACAAATATGTAAACGCATATCTGATGTAATTCACGTTCAATTGAAGAGTAGACAGACCATAAAAATAATGTTATCTCGCAAATAAAACTCAAGTGTTATGTCAAAAAGAAGATCAATTGTATTTACTCGGATGATAATCATTTCAATTCTTTCATTTCGAAAATAAAGATTTTACAGAAATCCTACTCGTGGTACCTAAAAAGTAATGTCAATACTGATACTTAAGTGATAAACAGCTGAGTGGATCAATAATTTTTGAAATTTCAAAAATTTCACACGTCTTGAAAATTTCCATCAAAGATTTTTTGATTGGTAGATTAGATATATACATTTAATGAGGAGTACTTTGTAAACATTAAAATATCGCGTGAAAAGCTATTTTATTTATTTCATTACTTTGATAGTTCGGAACTTGGAATTTAATGGCAAATAAGTAAATATACAATTGGAGTAACACAGATTTGCAGATCTGCATCCCCAAGCTTCTTAACTTTTGATGAAAGATATTTCGAGGAGTTGTATGTAAGTGTGTGTAGAAAAAACTTATGTACTGATCTAGGTACAAAAAGAAGGAAATATTTTGAAAGTAATCAGATTTTTCTATTCTTGGACCTAGTGTTTCACTTTCAAATCCGGAATAGTTTTAGACATTGTTTCATCTCTCATCCTCAATCGGCTTTGAATAAAAAAAAAAAAAAAAAAAAAAAAAAAAAAAAAAAAATAGAGAAGAAAAAACAAGGAAAAAAAATAGTACGCTACTAATTTCTACGGGATTATGATATAGTATAAAGGAACGACATACGTAAGTTACATGGAAGAATACATTTTATCACATAAGTGTTATCAGAGATTCAATTCCAGTCACTGAATCAAAAATATCTTTTGAACGTAAACGAGGACGAGGGCACATAATGGGAGATGAAATGATCATGGATTAGAAGATATATACATGCGCTGAAATTATGAACCTTCCAATGAAATATGAAATCTCCGTAAGCAGAAATTAGTACTGTTGGGACAGCTATTAATCCAGGTGAACGGGGGAAAAAAAAAACAAAAAAGTAGGAGAAGAATTATACGCTAGTTAACTTAGGTACACGCATTTACAATACAAAAACAAATTTCAACGTCAGCTCTGCTGTACAACGTCGTTGGTGAATTGTTATTTTTTTTTTTTTTGGTGTTTTTTTTTTTTTTTTTTTGGATTTTTATTATTTTTTCAAAAAAAAAAGAACGAACAAAACGAATAATATTACGACAATTAAAACTAAAACGATTGAAAACTCTAAATTGGGTTCTCTGTTTGAGCCATGGGTTTTTCGAATACCTTAAAATTATTTCACATTATAAAGTAAAACGCGCAAAAAAAAAAAACAAATACGAGAAAAATAAATCATAATTAACGAAGAAAAAAAAAAATAAATAAACAGCAACCTGGCAGTTGTAATCATACAATTCACTTATACTACACAGTTGTTTAATTCTGTTTTCCATTTTTTATCGCATTATAATAGTAAAATAAACGCGAAAAAAATGAAACGAATCTAACCTTTTCTCCTCAGCATAGGTAAAAGATGTCGGTACCAGACACACGTGCATATTGTAGGCCGCAGTTAAGGAGTATTTTTCGATGTACGCCACCTTTGATACTCTTTGGAAAATCCTTTGTGATTGCTTTCAGGACCTTTTGGTTGGCGAATTACCATAACTTTGGGACCATTGCTATGCGCGTTTGAAAGTTTCAATCGATTTATCAACCGTTCCGGTCGAACATTCGCTTCGCTGAAAATTTAATTAAAAAACGTCAAATTTAACGTAAGAAAGAGTATGTTTTGGACTAAATGAACGACAGGAAAATACGGCGAAGTTGTTGCGTTACTCTTCTTACTTACTTGATTTTAGACACGTTGTATGCTGAAGATTTGCCGGATCTTTGATTAGTTACTAACACAAACTCGACCAAGTCACCCGGTTGAAGTGGGGTTTTATCTTTTACTTGAGAAGCATGAAAGAATAGCTTGCGTCCTTCTTCCACAACGTACGATAAAAATCCGAATTGATCTGAAATACGTATCGTTAAATTTTTATATCGATGAAAGAATTTATAGTGAACCTAATTCAACATTCCGATCATTCAGCGTCAATTGGATTAAGCGTGATATCGAAACTTTAATTATTCGACGTCGGTGAAATTAAAAATTGTATCAACTCAAAAGAGCCAAGCGAAATTAATACGGGATGACGCCAGTTTTCGTAGTGAATTGAATTTTTTCGGTGAGTACAATACCTTTCATCGATTCCACCGTAGCTCGTGATTTGGTGCGAAGAGCAACAATGTTAACAGCTCTCTTACTCGTATCAACCTGAAACTTGACCGGATCTCCTGTCTGCAATAATTCTGTTTTGTTTTTCAAACCGTAAATGCCAAATTTGTACTTCATCGCCTTATCATCGTCCATATCTCCTTGAAGAAAACAAACTATGATTATTCGTCGATTAACGTGGCATCTAATGTAGCTGAATCATCGGATTAGTTTACAATAATTAACACTTCGGCGCGAGAATTTATTCGTCTGGAAAAACGCGTGGAGCGCACATTCCGAACGTAACCAGCTTATCAGATTTCAGACGAGTAGAGCAATTTTAAAACATATAAGCCGTCTTTCAAATTTAATCGAAGTACTAATAATATTTCGTAACCGCTGGAATAATCATCCGATCCGCGTGTATTTCGTCATTTGAAAATCATGCTTACCTCCAGATACTTCCTGTATCAGTCCGGCATATTCTTTTTGGTCGGGATTTAATGATCGTAAGGGCCTGACCACTACACCACTCAACGTTGGTTGATTATCTTTCAAACAACCTTCCAGTTTGATGGATCCTGGTGATAATGGTTTAACGTTTTCCGCTACCATATTATGATTACTGCTAGTGTTTCTGGTACCAACGCAGTACTCAACTTCGGCTCCAACTTCCAGTCCCGAAACACCGTCCACATTACTGTCGTTGAAGAAACGAAAAAAAATATTAGTCATCTCTTGTCAATTGCCAGCATGGTACACGAATATATTTCAAAACCGAGCTAATAACCTGAAATGGAAAAACATCTCTCTGTCCAGCGACAATGTTTCGATAAAACCGTAACCATCTTTCAACGCAGCGACAAATCCTTGATTTATTTTCTTTTCTACTGGTTTTTCGTTCACACTATTCTTAAATCCAGGCGCCGTATGCACGATAACCGGCTTAATCGGCATTACGATGACTCGTACATTTTTCGCGACGAGTTCTTTATTTCGTTTGATTTTGTACAAATCAAATTTAACCTGAAAGCATACACGTTACAGCAAAGCGAATCATTACTCGCCCCACAAGTACGAATTTCGTGTCGGAATTTTCATTTACCTTATTATCTATTTGAAAGTTATTCAACGAATCACAGTCTTTTGCAGTAAAGTTGGCAGTCTCTTTTACGCTGTTCATGAAATAGCAAATCGAGCCGATTTCCGGCAGGTCCCCGTCCGAAGTAATCTTCTTGCCTCCGGTTTCTTTGAATGGTAGTTTGACAACAGTACCTTCGATTCCGCTTTGTACCAGTATATCGAATTTGACCGTATCTCGCGGCAATTGTTTGACTCGAATTCCAATTTGACGCGAATTATTGCTGAATACGGACGTCGGATCCTGCGAATGCAAATAGTAAAAGTTGTACTCGAAATCATAATAAATAAATAAGAAATCGTAAGGTGCACGAATTGTCGAATTAGGCAGAAATAAAGACTCAAATTAAATGACGTTTTAACGAAGACACTTTACGACCGATTAACGCTCCGCATACGTGCTTTCAAAGACTAGTTAAAAGGTAACGTGGTTCAAAAAATATCATTTCGTTGCAGTAATCAATATTTTAGGCAGCAACGACCAGGTTACAGAATACTGATGTAATTGAAGCAATTCCTTCCTTATCTCTCCCCCACCTCCTTCCTATTTAAACATTATTACAAATTATAGCCTACAAATGACACGCGAAATTTAACAAAAAAAAAAGTTATTTTTAGCCATCGTTCTCATTCTATTAAGACTATTGGCGAGAAATTACGCCTCGTAGCGAAAAACATAAATTTTTTCTAATCAACCGATAGAACGTCTATTAGCCTGCCTTCGTTTTTTTCCCTCAATCCTCATCCGCCATATAACATCGTTATGCCTATGCACATTTGCATATGTACATCGGTGCATACAAAGCACACAATACTACAATACAGATGATAATAATGTGATGCGGTTATCACGTACGTAAGAAGGTACATGCACAGAAAAGTTGAACACGTACTTGGATGATGGTAAACTCGACTTCATCACCGACCGCACATTCCCGATCCACGTCGAGTATTTCGGTCAGTTTGAATGGTATTTTGACGTCGCGTTCCGCCGGCTGCAATAAACCGGTTCCGTCGTCTTCGATCGAGTCGATAATACCTTGTTCGCGACGCTCGCCGGACACGACAAATGAATCTTCCAACAACGATATGCAAGTAGCACGCTTCAGCTGATCCCGACGATCGGTCGCAATACGAAACTCTACCCAATCTCCGTGTCTGTTTCAAAAAGAAAATAAAACGCATCAACGAAAGGCACCGAGAAAAAAAAAATTCGAACATTTCACGGCACGTACCTTAGAGTGAAGTCACCCTTTTGATCTTTTTCACCGAAAGACACTTCCACTTCCGAGTAATCGGGAGCTCTATACTTGATTCTACCAGGCAACGGATCGTTTCGTTCGCGCGGTATGCAATCCTTCTCGAACGGCTTCAAAACCTGCCCTTTGACCGTCGTATCCGAAATGTCTTCGAACACTACCGAACCGGTGGGTAATTTTTCTATATTGCAAGCTATTTCTTTACCCTGGGGCGACACAGATTGCATTCGTAAGTAAACGTAGCAGCATCGAAAATAATTACGCACACTCGTGCACCAGCTAAATCGATATTTTGCACCTGTAAAGTGCTAACGATCACTTACATGTTTCATTTGTATGTTGAATTCCACGTCATCGCCAGGTTTCAATCGGCCACCGCAACTGACGTCTTGTTCGTGAAAAAATATCTCCTTTACGACGTCCGCTCGTTCGATGGCTCCGTAACCGTCTTTCAGCGAACAAACAACACCTTGATATTTGACCGGATGCGCGGCGTTCTCCAATCTCACGTGAGTAGCGCTCAAATTTCCTCTGCGAAAATACAATACATCATTACAAAACCAACAATCGTTTTCTACATAGTTTGCTTCGTGAACGATAGTCTTTGGTCCACAGATGAACATTATTAATAGAGATGTATACTAAGAGTAACATCTTCAACAATAAGTACTGGTTTCCATAAAACTACAAATATAATGAAAAATAATGCAGAAAATTTTCAACGATAATGTACGTTGCTCATGGGCTACAGCTTGAACGTCTCAGTAGTAAGAAATCACGTCTGTTTTATACGAAAGGAGAGGGGACATCGCGTAACTATTCTTTGAAATGCGCTTTAAAATATATCAATTCAATTCCCAAAAACGACAAAATAATAATTAATGAATTCGTTTTCACGCTTTCGTCAAATACAACGGTTACACGATTATCGAAAAACTCCTTCACTCACACTTGCATTACTTCGATGCGGTCCATATTCCACAGCTATGCTAACTTTGCTTGTAAATGGGTACAGATCGTACATGTGATTCAATATTTTGTCCACGAATCTACGATTCCCTTTTCAAGTATCCATTGTACAGATTTTACGATAGACAAATTTAGTAAAAGTACTTTCGATCATTTAAGAAAGAAAATAACATCACCTATTTTTTTTTTTTCAAATATAATTATTGTCGTGATTTGTTATGTATTCCAAGTAAATAATTTCCTGTACACGGCGAAAAGATTACTTACGCTAGTGTTTGTACCACACCAGACATATAATTATAAAGTACAAGGTCGCCAACTATTTGCATAGTTCTTCACTTGGTTTAGAAATACACCGCGGGAGGCACCGCGCTGTTACCACGTTTGTTTCAGCCATGTCGAAGAAGCCGCTCACGTTGACAGTAAATAATCCTCTCGCCTCAAACGCCACTTCTTCATTCTACCTTGCAGTGTTTTTTCACTTTTATACCACAATCGACAGTGTTGGAATACGGACCGATTACTACAACTTGAAAAACCTAACTAGGATGCAAAATTTCTCAAAATTTTTATACCAAATACGACGACTTATGTTTTGAATTTTGGTCAAAATTGAAACAGGGTCTTCTTTTTCAGATTTTTGACATCTCGTGCGATCTGCACCTTGGCAAATTTGCAAAATTTAAATTCGAACCCGCCCAAGCACCCACTAAAACCGATACAAGAGAAAACTGAGAGAAATCAACGGATATTCGATGATACGGAATTAGATAGAGCGGAGCATGGGGGAAGCGATCAGAATCATCCGACCGAAGAGAATAAAATTCAGGACGAATATCATCACTTCATACCATCGATAACTCAGTAGCAAATTTATGTACTTGTTATTAGTGGCGATTTGGAAGCTGACTTGGTCGCTGATTCTGAGTGTAACGTTTCCTTCGACGTCATCTTTGCTAAAAGGTAGGAAAAAGCATTCTCCTTTATTTTCGTACGTAATACGTCCTTGCGTTTCACCGGCGCATACTTCGCTGGTTACTGAACCGATGACTCTTTCTTCGCGCAACACCTATTACCAAAAATGCGTTAAAATATTTACACGCGATTATATACGCGATAAGGCGAATTATTCCGAAAATCGCTCGATTCGAAAATCCGAGTCGCATACACAAGCAACGTATTCGCACGTTCTACGTACCACTTCAGGGGCGATTTTGGTCACAATGCTCGCTATCGGTTTGCCAGTTCTACGATCGTATGTCATTTCGAATTCCACAGGATCTCCGATTTTTAAATGCTCGATATAGCCTCCAAACTGGCTGAAGTGGAAAAACAAACGAGCTTGCCGTTCGCAGCATTGAATGAATCCGTAAGAGTGCTGTAAATACAAAGAGAACGTCGAAATAGAAAAAAAAAAAAACAAATTTTAAAATATACAGAAACTTTTTTCGTTACATAGTGTAAAAAACGTTCACAACTATTGACGAAAAACCAAGTATTTCCTAAAAATTCTCATTCAAATCGATACACGTGGTAACTATGCATATTTAAGAAAATGCAAGTCCTGTAATGTTTTTTTCATTTTCAAAAAAACATCAGGCGCCCAAAAACGACATCAAGTAATAATACATTAATGTATTGCGAATTCGTGAAACCACTTTAGTAAAACGCATTTTTCCACACTGGAAGTAGCTAAATAATTTACATACATAGTTTAAATAACGCAGAAATCATTATTTCGTTTTGTTTTTTTGCGATCTATATTATCGTTAAGCAAATTCATTTCTTATTGTTATTTTAATCGATTAAATCGTAATACGAGTGGGTTAGAAACGAAATATCATTTTGAACGATTCTACATGAAACAAAAATTGAACCGTTTTCTCATCATATCAAAATGAAGAAAAAAAAAAAAAAAAAAAAAAAAAAAAAAAAAAAAGTAGAAATTCATTATTAGG
>FIZR01017314.1:0-10770 GCA_900060175.1 Ferrisia virgata
AGCATTTGTTGATTCGATGTACCAGACTAATCTTTTGCTAACCATTTTTTCTAGGATTTTACATGGTAAGCAAGTTGGGAAAATTGGTCGATAACTGGCTGGAAAAGAACGATCTTTATTAGGTTTTAGAATCGGGATTATGGTATGGTGGCCATTCTCCGTGAATTCGGGAAGGAATTTGAAGTACAGATTTTATTAGAAAGATTTAAAAGATGATTTTTAGTAGTATCGGGGAGGTGTTTTATCATGAAAGGATGGATATCATCTGGGCCTTGAGATTAATTTTTAATGTCGTGCTTCAGTACATAATCAAGTTCATCAAACGAAAATGGCGAATTGTAATCTTCTAAGTTGTCAGATTGAAAATTTATAATTGTTTTTTCAGATTCAGATTTCAATTCTTGAAAGGCAGGATCGTAGCAGTAATCGGCTGAAACTGCTGCAAAATTTTGAGCTAGCACGTTTGCTATGTCTTGTTGAGAATCATAGATTATGTTATTTTTCAAATAGTTTTATCTGGTATCGTTAATGGATAGACTTATTATTCAGCAGCGTAAAACTTGCATAGTGTAATTTCGCTTAAAATACCGTTATATGGGCATATATGACTTTTTGAAAAGTTGCTGATTTTCTTTCTTGAAAATTTTAAAACCTAATAACGTAGAGTAATTAAGGTTTCATTAAATATGATAAACGAATTTACCCAACACCACGACCTCTTCGACGAGATGACTTCGCGAGGTGATATTTTTGTGATATGCGATTTGACACCTCTCTCTGTACTTTAGTCATAGACCTACCTAACACTTCAAGTACGAAATAGGCGTCATTTAGGTATACCTACGAAAAGATACCTCGCTATTTCATCGTGTGAAATTTTTCACTGATAACGGGTTAGGAAAATTCGTACTTATTTATTTCAGTACTAACAATGTCGAGGCGAATTTTTTTACTAAACTAATTCGAGTACTAGGCTGGTCGTTGAACCAGGATTTTTGTATACAATGTTGACGATTCAATATGTATAAATATAATGTATATATTATACGTACCAACTTAGTATAAACATAATCATTTATCGTACGGACGCGCATTAATCATAAAGGTTGATGAGGTACTGGCGTTGTGCATTGCTGAAAGCGGCCAAACAATTTATGCTCATTACAAAACGACATCTAGTTTTGATTTATTGTACCGGCCAATTATTCGATTAAATAACGATAAATTGTCTTAAATTCGAACACAAAATCTAACTATGTGGTGTATCGAGACCTTCGAAAGCTTTCAACGTATCCGAATTTTTTTTTCACGATTATTATCTGCACCGAGTTTGGTTGGTATCATGCGGGTGATTTTTTTTTTTTTTTCATTCTTTACGAGATACTCTATACGAATAGTGAAAGTTAAAAAATCCTCATTGTCCTGAGCCATGTACTCTATATCTATAGCAAAACGTGAGATCATCTTATATTGATATTTGATATATCGTTTTTTTTTTTTTTTTTTGGCAATTATTGGTGTGATTAAAGAGAAACAAGTTTGTGGTTAAAACTACGTATATTTTCTTAAGTGCATATCCAGCATATATAAGTTATACTTACATTTATAGAGTATTGAGATAATGGTATCTTTACATGTAATGTCTACGTATATGTGCAGTTCAATAATTAAAGTTTTCATTTTTTTTTTCTAATTTTGTTTTAGCTATAATTCAACGATCTTCTGTGAATGCTGGTCAAGTGAAAATTCAAGGTGTTGCTACCTGTGCCTTTCTGTGTATGGATTCGTGCGGGCTTCTTTATAGTAGGGTAAGATGAATTTAATGCATATTTCATGAGTTAAAGTTATGGTTGATTTTTTTTTTTTTGGTCGCGTTGCATTTATATAACGATGATCAATAATTAAATTAGCCCACTAGGGTAATTTACATTTTTAATGTGTTCAGTTTTTGTATTGGAACTACAGGTAGATATTTTATGGACTTCTTTCCTTGTAGTCTAATTTTCTTCTACAAAAACATACATTATAATTTATTAAGTTGAAACTGAAAAGAGCTGAATATTTGCAAATTTTATTCTGGCCATTTTTGGTCAACTTCATCTCCATCTGCCTGGTTACTTATTGTGCAAGTTTCATTCGACTCCTACTACAAGCCAACGAAATTCGATCAAATTTCTATGATGGGTCTGTTCTTCAGATTGATATGTGATTTGTAAAGGGATGGGGTGTGACTGCTGAGAAAAAAAATATTCAGTGTAGTACGAAGTTCTTCATTGTCTTCTACTCGATTTTCATTTTTTTCTCTGTTTTTTTTTGGCCTGATTTTCTATCTAATATTGTTAATGAAAATCAAGCTATTACCGTAGATTAACTCTATGCTATTACGGTGGATGAGAAGGGGAATATCAACAAAATCTGTTTTGAGATCTTAGAAGACCAATACGACCATTTTTGGTCATTTCAGATATTTATTTTTATTTCATTTTATAGTTTTTCTCCAAACTTGAAAATTATTTGCTTAGTTCGATGCCGACCAAAATCGATCAAATTTGGAAAATAGGCTTAGATTGGCGACGAATTTGATATTCTGGAGTAAGGTTAGCCTTGGATCAAAATTCAGTTGTGCCCAAATTTAGAGAAGGAGTGCTGAGGAGCTAAAATTGCAAAAAAATTTCTTTTTTGAGCCGATCAATAGATAATTAAAAGTTGTGTGACATATCCAAAAACCAGCCTACTAGGCCAATTAGGAGGGGGGATATGAGAGTTTCCCCCTTTTTTATCTTGAAAAAGAGCTGTTCCTCCCCTATCTCCCCACCAAATTAAGTTAAAAAGTTGAAATTTGGTACTTAAACTTAGTAAGGGCCGTACACGTTTGGGGGGGAGGGGGGTTGACTTTTTAAACCAATTGCACCCCATCACAGCTCCGAAAGTTTGATTTTTTGCGCAAGTTTTTTTATGTTCTGAGTTCGTTCCTCGCATAACTCCTTTCCAAATTGAACTAAGAAGTTCAAACTTGGTAGATGTGCTTTTTTGAGGATCTTTATTTTTCAGCCTCATTAAACCTTTTCACAACCTCAGAAAAGCATTTTTTTGCCGATTTTTCTTTTTTAAATTTCTTCCCCGCATATCTCTTACTCCCTCCTCCCCTCCATGGACTAGAATGTTGAAATTCGGTATGTAGATTTAGACCTGCTTTTCGGTGATGTTGACTTTTCAGCTCCTTTACGCCCTCCCCCTTCCCCCTTCCCTTACCAGTGATTAGGAAAAAGCGATGCTTTTTTTCAATTCACAAAAATCAGGCTGACTCGATACTTTTTTTTTAACATTATGAAAACGTTACGAAAAAGAGTGACCCTTTTAGCTTTACTTCAGCTAGGTGTTGGCTCTTGAAGATCTAGAGATCTGCCTTCGAGAATTCCCCTTGTCAACTTGAAAATTTATCACTATCAATTTGTATTTTAATTTTTTCAACTCATTCTGTATTTATTCGAGTTTTTACTAAGCTCAATGTAACCCTTTAACTTTATCCATCTAATCATTAAATGGATAAAACCGAAGGAATACTCACAATTATCGTATAATTATATTATTAATATAATATTATAATTAATTGATCGAATTTGGTTGCACTTTTACCCTATCTCTTGATAGAACCTTTGACGTACTCGGAATTTTTTAGGACTAGAATTTGAGAAAAAAGTGTGAAGAGCAGGGGACAATAAGATAACTGGAATCATCATTTTGATCTAAATTTCTAGCATAATTCCTCAGAAACTCGTGAAAAAATGAAAAAAGTGAT
This sequence comes from Ferrisia virgata, assembly GCA_900060175.1. Taxonomy (NCBI): domain Eukaryota; kingdom Metazoa; phylum Arthropoda; class Insecta; order Hemiptera; family Pseudococcidae; genus Ferrisia; species Ferrisia virgata. The sequence goes on from FIZR01017314.1 coordinate 3,800, forward strand.
ATTTAAAAAAAAAAAAAAAAACTGAAATGGAGGAAAATGTATAAATTTAGAAAAAAAAGTCATCGAAGTTAGGTCTATGAAAATAAAAAAAAAATAAGAAATGATAGATAAATTATTTTAAAAATAATCTCAATTTCTCAAAAAGGTCTCTATTGATCTTCTGCGATTTTAATAAAAGATTTTGTAAATAACCTTCCCTCCCCCTCACGTTTACATCCACCGAATGTCAACTGTAAAGCAGCTTGTTTTTCTTTAAACATGGCGATAAAGAAAATCGCATGCTAAAAATGAAACAAAAAGGATATAAGATTTTAAACGTGTATTTCTCTTGAAAAAAAAAACGCGTGCCACTCAAATCACCATATCGAGCAACTTGATTTCCCTTTTGATTTAAAAATTCTTCTTGTGTGCTGTTTGGTATTCAAATTTAAACAGCTCATTTAACCACGTAAACGACGTATATAGCTTGTTTCACTTACCTAAACCTAAACAATTCGGTTATTGCGCTGTAAAAATGTCACAATAACTACTGTTTTCAAAAAAAAAACAAAAAAAAGTACATTACTCCGAGAATTGGGTACTTGTTACAATTTACACTACCATTTAGTATATGTTAGAATGCATTTGGAACAAGAATTAAGTATAAAATAAATAAATACTTTTAATAAGATTTGTTCCTGCGCCAGTACCAGGCAATAAACCATCTCATATATGTATTTTACCGCCGTTGCCGCTTTTTTTTTTTCTAGCATAATGTATTTACAATTAGACTAGGTTAATACAAATTAGTCGAATTCAAAACGATGCATAATGTGTTTTAAAGTCTTTTTTTTTTTTTTTTTTTGATACCGGTTCGTGTAGTACGATGGCCACAATATATAACTGGTTTTTGTTTGTGAATTATAATAAACATGTCAATCCGTTTACTTAGGTGCAGTAATAGTATAATGTGTGTGCATCCTTTTCTGAATTATATATTCTTGGTTCTATACCTGTACGAATACCTAATACCTATGTAGTACATAGACATACCTAGACTAACGTATGTAGCCAGCAGATAACACAGTTGCATTCTTAATTAACGTATTGTTGCGGGTGCTCGATCAGTTATTGAGCACTATCGTGTACCTAGCCTATCTATCTATCTACCTACCTACCTACCTACCTATAGGTAGATTGGGTACCTAACCTTTTAGATTTACTTTATTTTAAAGGTGACTGGCGAGGTGAAGGATGTTGCATGTTGTGGCAACATTTTGATTATTAATAATCTTATACTTACGACTTTGTAATATTATAGAAAATTGAATAAGTTACTAGTAGAGAGATGGTTGGTATTCTTGAAAATAGCGATAAACTATTTTTACCCTGATTTTCTCTGGCATATCTTGAGTTGAGAATAATATTCCAGAGCATATTACTCGGTAGTACACTAAGGTACGGTATTCGAGTCGATTGAGCTTCATTTGTTGCAGAATATTTTGGCATATTTTGGTATAAATACATATTTCAGCATATTTTGATCTTTTTTTGGCGAATATTTGGAAATATTTTAGCTAAATTTAGCAATTTTTACTATTTTTAAAAAATGCTTCAAAAAAATCCTTTTCCCCTCCCTATTGGAAAAAATCATGCTAATTTTAATGGAAACCCTGATCAAATCACGCATCGCCCAGCATCGAATCGTGAATTCCTATTACCAGTGGTATATTTAGATTTGATTTTTCGGGTTCAATCCCCCCCTCCCCTCCTCCTCCATTGGGGTTGTAAAAATTAAAAATTACTGATATCTATCTTATATTGTCTCAAGATTGAAAACTGAAATCCTGAAAATCAGACCCAAAAAATTGCTCCTCTGTATGCATTATTTATTTCAAAAAAAAAAAAAAAAATGTATGTGCTACCCCAACTCTGAGAAAAATTTTGAACCCCCTCCATGAGACATTTCTTATTGGTTGGGAGTATTTTTGAATATTTTTCATTTTTAGGGAATATTTCGAAGTTTTTTAGAGAATATATCTCAGATTTAGTCATATCGTTAGTGAAAACAAGACTATTATGGACTATCGATGTGCAACGTATGGACTGGAGGATGGGTGGGATATCAAATAAATCTGTTTTGGAATTCTAGAAAATCACTGAAACCATTTCTGATCGACTAGTTGGATATTTATTCCGTTTACTTTTTTTTATACCCCCTCCTCTCCACCCCCCCCCCCCATAAAAATCATTTACTTACCCTTAAATTGGTGGCACATTTTATATTTTGAAGTAGAGGCGAACTTGAGCCAAAATTCAGTTATCCCCAAATAAGGGGGAGGGGATACTGAGGGGGCTAAAATTGCAAAAATTGTTTGTTTTTAGGTCCATTTTATAGAAAATGAGAAATTGTGCAACACATCCAAAAATCAGACTCATACGTTAGTAACAAAGGGAGAAAAGAGGGGGTTTTCCTATGCATTTTCCCCACCAAATTAAGGTAAGAAGTTGAAATTTAACTCGTACATTTAGTAGAAAATTCAGTATGCAGATATTGTAGAAGTCCTAGATATGGCTTTTGTGGGCTTCAACTTTTCAGCCTCATTACACCCTTTCACAGACCCAAAAATGAAATTTTCAGGTTTGTGGCACACATAACTCCCCTGCAAATTGAGCCGAAGAATTGAAATTTGGTATGCAGATGTAACGAAGGTCTTAAAACATGCCTTTTGGAGGTTTCATCTATTCACCCTTGTTAAAGGCTCCATGTCTCTTGTCTCGTTTTTATGAGATTGAGGGGTGAAACTGGTACCAATCGTTTTTGCTTATTAGTGCTCGTTTGTACACACATTTATTTCGTTTCTCCTCTCCCTTCTGCCTTTATTTAAAAAGGTACCTTTGGGTGGGGCGAGGACTTTCAATTTTCAAGAATATAGTTAGGAATGAAAATTGGTATCAATCGTGGGTGCTTCGTTCGTGCACGATCCACTACCACTTTTAGAGCCTTCTATTGGAGAGAATGAGCACCAAAAAATTAACGCGAGCACAATTAAATACAAACAATGGGCACTAGTTTTCACTCCCTAAAATTCCCTTGAAAACCGCATGTCCTCAGCACCAACCAAGGGTGTTTTTTCAAATAAGGGCAGAAGGGAAAGAGCACAAACGAGTACTAACGAAGCACAAACGATTGACACTAGTTTCGAGTGCCTAGCACCCCCTTAAGAATTGCATATCTCCAGCCCCAACCATTTCAGTCCCTTTTCAAAGGGATGCACAAACAAGTACTAATAAAGGGCAAACGATTGACATTAATTTCAACCTCTACTCTCGCATGGGTGGTGCTCGTATATCCCCACCCCCTCCCCCCCCGCGCCAGCAGCGTATTATAAGAGGAATATAGGCAAGATTTTCGGAACTGTTCGGGTGAGCTCGGGATCTCTTCGTTGGATTGCTCTTTACATAGAACAAAAAACCGAAAAAATACGCGAGGTAGAATGTAATTAATAAAAATTATCTTAATTTTATTCAGTCATAAAAAGATCACAAATTTAAAAAAAAAACGAATTCAAAAACAAGAAATGAAAAAACACAATTACCAATAAGTAATAGGTATGAACTTACAAATAAATCACAATTCAAGTAATTTTTACAACGTAAAGTTTGGTAAGTAAAAAATAATCGCTAAATTAGAAAAAACTATTAATAAAATCAAAATTAAATTTACTAAGGTCTTTAAACAAAGCTCTTTAATGCAGTTATCATTGCAGCATAAGAAGAATCTAGAGATCTCGAGCTTACCCGAACAGTTCCGAAAATCTTGCTCATATTCCTCTTATAATACACTGCCGTCCCGCCCAAGGTTTTTAAAAATGGGTGATGAAGAGGTTGAACACAAACGAAATGAAAATGATTGCGTTTATAATTGGTACCGCTTTCACTCACCCCCTTCCCCCGCCCCTTATAGGTATTGCTGGGGACATGGAGAGCTGCGTTTTTTATTACGTGAATAGACGATTCACTTGTTTTCTTCGCTTTACGAAAATTAGGCTCGACGAAAGTTCTATATTTAAAACAATGGTCACTTCTAATAAGGTTTTAAAAATAAAGCTCACGAGAATGTAAATATTTCCCAGTTCTTGGGATGTAATGAACCACATTCAATACAATTTCATGGAGTAAAAAGCTCATCGCCCTGCATATGTATTATATACGTACAATCATAAAGGTGAAAATTTTTAGAATATGAGCTGTGTAAAATTTTAAAACTTCGAATCAATCATCTCATAGTGTATCCAGGAAGAATGCACCTATTACCTATTCTACATTGCGTATTAAAAATACCCTGCTTATCACCTGTAATCATTCGGAATTTATCCAACTCGGCGGAAAAAAACCAGGTGTCTTATTTTTCGATAAATATACTTACCAAATAAGTATGAAAAATTGGCGCCATGCTTACGTGACCAGATATTACACAAATATAGACTACGGCGTCGTGATTTTTACCTGAATGATTTGATGCTTTCAAGTCTCAAAACATGCTCGAGGTTTTGTTTCTTCGAGACGAAAAAGGGGAGAAAAAATTCGACCGTAAAATCACGACTTGTCGTAAATATTACGTCGTCGTATACGTATACCAGCGCATACTGTACATTCTCTGGTACGCCTTTAACAAATAAACAAACACCGAGAGTCGTGTGTGTGTTTTTTTTTTTTTCAGTAAGTATTGGCTTTAAAAATAACCCATACCTATCTTTTTCGTGATTCGGTGCATCATTTGGCGCTAAATTGGTTGCGGGCGTAGGTGCATAGAAAGAAACTATATGGCAAGCTTGTTGCCAGCTAGCATTTTATTTTTGTCGAATTTTTCTCTTGAATAATAATCACCTTGAAATGGATCAATGAATGGCAAACTACAACTACCGCACGTCGAACGAACGCGATTTTTAACGTAAACTACTCAAGTACATTATGTATATTCAATGAAATATCTTATAACGATATTGTTTGTGCTCCTCGCGCCTCATCCACACCTTGTGTGTGTGTAATCGTCGTCGTCGTCGTCGTCGTCGTCGCCACATTACATGATAAAAATGTTAATTATATGGTAGCTCGGATCAGTTTTTAAACCAGCCCAATAACGGCAGAAAATACGAATATTTTTACAACTAGTAATTATTACAATTAAATTTGATTTTTTTTCCAACTTAGAAAAAACTATAACGATTATTATAGCATTTTGTTGAAAATATTTTCTTAAGTCACGTGTATTTCGTTTTTAATCTGACGAGATTTTTTCCAGCATCTCTAAACGATAAATAGATAAAAGTAACATTTATTTTTAAATTAGTACAGATTCTGAATCCAAAACGTGTAAATAATTCGCACCCGAAAACAATCAAATTTTTGCAATATATATTCGAAAGTAAGTCCTAGGAACATCTGAAATGTAGAAATTACCTAATTAAAAAAATTGGATGTAATTGACCTAATTTGAACGACTGATTCGTATAAGTGACAACCAATGTGCACCACATGCAAACTCGCGCTCGCAAACAACATTAACTGTACATAAGTTTGGTATGAGTAATGCTGCTATTTTTTCCATCTACTTTTTCATTGAGAAATTCAAAAATATTGACCGTACAATCTATATAATGAGAAAGTTCACACTTCAAGCTTTCTTTTAAGATATTAAATTTGAAAATTCATCAACTCTTTCGGAAACTGCAGCTTTATCACTTACGATGAAGTAATGGCCTCCCAGATCTTGGTCTGAAAATTTACGTTTGAAGGTATATGGAAAAATGTCAAGCATAAGGTGTAATTTCATAGATTGTTTTCGTTGGTTCCACTTTTCTAACGCTAACGACTGCAGGCTCCACTTGGGAATGTTAAATCGTATCGTGGTCTGTATATTTGCACTTTAAGATATACGCAAATATGTTAGGTATAAGGTATGATTGCATAGAGTGTTTTTACAATTAGATATAATTCAAGAATTAATAATACAATAATTTTTGAAGAAATGGTCAAATTATGAACGTAAATAGATCAAGAATAAAAATTTGAAATGTACTTTTCACTCTGGGTATTCCCATGTTTAACATTTCTCATTTTCATTCAGAAAAATCAATTTGAAAAAATGCCATCTTTAAGTTGAGGATAAATACATTTACCTAAGGTTGTTTCATTCACCCTTGGGCACCAGCAACTTTAACCACAGTTTTTTGTTTATATATTCATCATTCTCACAATGTGAAAGATTTCTAGTTTTAACATTTAAGATAAAATGGTGTGTAGTATTGTATTTGGTTTACAAAATCAGAAAATTGCTTTTTTAGGTAATCAGAAATATCCACAGAACGTGAAAAGAAGTTTATACCTTATGAAAAAATTACCATTTCTTGTCTTATAGTGCAGTGATGATGGGCTACTGTATGGAGACACTGGTACCCGGTTATATGCCAAGAAAGTTTCTAAGAGATGACCACAGAATCCTGATGCTTATCTGTATTTACGTTAGATTCAAAATCAAATTTATTGAAAACTTTCATTTTTCATTATTAAACTCTGAGCAATGCTTCTTCTTAGGCTTAAATCCCAATATGTTTATAAAATTCCGCACTTGCTTGGCTCCGGAGTTGGAATCTGGAATGAGGGCAACGTTATATGAAGCCCGCGAGCGATCAGTACTGTTCCTTAACGAGCGCCGCGAACGAAGGAAAAATTTTTCTGAGATATTAGGAATCGAGGGTCAAAAAAACGGTGCTCTAGTTCGTCGATAAATTCTAAATGCTAAATTTTATTACATGTTAAGATTGATTCATTCCGCAAAAAGGTACGCTTCAAATTTATTTTTCAACAACCCTCCCTTGAATGTGACTTTACTCTCATCTAAGTCAAGTACCGACTAGTTTTGATACAAGCCTCCTCTCAATATCTAAATATTTTCATCTGAATTTCAACATGAGGCAAAAATGTACGAT
>FIZR01017315.1:0-17864 GCA_900060175.1 Ferrisia virgata
AGCTTTTGGAATTTTGACCAGCTGTTTTTTTCATCCCACTATGCGATGCGACGCATGGCATTGGTAATACGTGTATCCAGATTTTAAAAATTCAGACAAACAGAGCGGTATCTAATTTAATACAATTTGTTCGCATTCATTGGTTATGATTTTTTAAAATAATTTATGGTTCTAGTATCATGAATTACGTACCTCCAGTGGAAGGAGAGAGAGGGGAGTTGGGACTATGAGACCTTACATATTCATTTTAGGGGTATTTATAAGCATCAGAACGATATAAATTCATTAAATCATAATATTTGGACAGATCTCTTTTTTTTTCTGAAATACGCCATGATTTTAAGCATATGGATATCAGCTCATCAACCGCTTCAACCTCGAGTATTTATGAATTAAAATTATTTTTTTAAATTTGAGCAATTTAGAGGCCTATTTGAAGATCAAAGCACCATTTTAGAGAGGTTGAGAGTTGAAAAAGTTTAAGTTTTTTTTGCCCTGTAAACAGGCTATGTGAGTATAACTATGTGAAACTTTAAGCTCTAATTTCCACGGGTTAAAATCATCTGGGGATCTTTTTCAACCCTAAAGGAACACGGCGGAGAGGGATGGCACAGAAAAAAATCTAAACTCAAAATTTCGCTGGCACCCAAACGTCTACGTACGTACGTATTGGCAAGTCAACCAGCCAGCCAATCTTCACCTTAACCATTAATAAACGGAAAAATAATAACCAATACCGGCCTTCGTCTCTCGTATACGTACATTTATCCGCGTATTATAACCTTATGGGCGGTTAGTTCATTATGGTCGTTTTCTTTTTTTCTCTTTCTCTGTTTTAAAGACTGATGACTTGGAACCAGTGTAAATAATTATCGATACTTAAGAGTACAGTGGCATTCGCAAAGAAGCGGGCAAAAAAAACTTAGCCATATTTTTACGAAACCGGTGGTGCCATGTTGACGAGAGAAAAAGAGAGAAAAAACGGCGATTCGGCAGCAAAAAGTCGTTAACACCGACGACGACCGACGTCGACGTGTGTGCGAATCGGTTCGACGTTAATTAGATTTTAACGTATATAGAAGTCGAGTACATACAATGGCGGATTGAGAGAGAAAAAAGCTGGCCAGCGTTAAAAAAAAAAAAAAAATCAAGGTCAATAGAACCCTCATATTTGATATAGGCATAGAAGAGAGATACATACTACGTAGACGGTACGAATATAATATGTGTATTTGGCGTATAGAAAGCTACATAAAAGTGTATAGTGCGTACCGCGTGTGCAACTTACGAGTAGGTAGGTAGGTATATGGATGGCCAAAGTTAAAATGATTAATACGACGAAATGAATTGCAAAATTATGGTTGAATTTTCGACGATACTTATTGAACATATAATATATATAAATGCTAACGGGATCGTTAAGGTATGTTGACAGACTCCCGAGGCGATTCCAATAAAATATCGTGTAAAATAAAAGATAGCTACGTTGCCAGTGATCTATATAAATAACGTTTACAATTCGGCTCGGCGGTTTACGATGCGATGTGATGCCTCGTGCCATGTCCGCTCTAATGACAACGAAGAATAGGTTAGACTAACGCTGCCGGTGAAAATTCATCTCGAACGTGCCAAATGTCTGGTGTAGTGTGTACACTCTGTAGGTACAGTGTACCCACCCCTCCCCTCCCCTCCACTCTCTCTCTTTCTCTCTACCTATCTGTCTATCTGTACTTACCTTGCAATGGGTATAATTTCAAACACAGCAGTATCTATCCACTATCCAGCTACCTTCGTCGTATGTGGTAAAAACAATGCACGTGGTCATTTATGGAATGTTGCCAATGGCTCGAGTACGATTTGTACGCAAGCAGGTACCATGGTACCTACCTACCTACCTATCGTTTGTATGTAAAGGTACTATGTAGGTACTATGTACGAAATGACCGACCGGAGGTGTCAAATGGCCGAAAAAATTACTCGCATTCTTGTACGCATAGACTATCGTATAGGTAGGTAGGTACGTACGAGTATATACGAAGTCTATACACGTCTTCGCGAACGTATAAACCATGCATATGCAGGTTGCGTAATCAGCTGCCGCCACCATGAACCCGGCCTAGCCGTAGAGAAAGGTTCACATGGAGTCGTATTGTGTGATATATCATCGTTATCGCAATGCTCTCTTTGGTTGAACTACGAGAGAGCTATGAGCTGTATGGAGCTCTGTTGTCTATGTTTTGAATAGATCGGTCATGAAGAAGTTATATATATATATGTATGTGTAAAGTTGAGGTTAACCGATCTCGAAAGGCAATAGCCGGAGCCGCTTCTAATAGCCATCTTAAGCTTAGATATCTATTCATTCATTTATCACCTCATTATAAATTTTACAATGAAGGCACTCACTCTCACGGACGTCTTATTTTTTTTCTCTCTATATAGCTAGCTAGGTAGGTAGAGAGGTACTAGTAGGAAACTGTGGCCATGTCCATTCGTTCGTTTCTCACTGTTAAAGGTTGCCCGTTACTTTGACCACTATAATTAATTGAATAGATATATTTGAAATTAATATCTTAACATCAATTAGATCACGAGTTCATGTACCTGGTTAGTTGGCATTTTCGCTATCTGCTTTAGTTTCGGTCACTGATTTGCTAAATTCGAGCTGCGGTTTTTCTATACGACCAACTTGGCAGCTGCATGGTTCTCGTCATCATAACCCTATGACTTGCGTGCGACTCAAGTCACAGCGGAAAATTGCCGACGATGAAAAATAGAAACAACCCCGCCTCCTTGTCCTCCGGTCCAATGCCCGATTGCCCATCATCGAAATCCAATCAGCCGCTAAATTAACTCGCCATATGCCACATCAGTCAATTTTTTAGCGCTGGTAAATGAAAGAGATGCGAGCTAAAAAAATCCATACCTTACGTATTTTTTGGTTACCTTCTACCATAGAGATATATGTACGTACGTACGTGTATAGCTCGTTGTCGTATAATTAATGCATTAAAACCAGTTTCTTTCCTTTTTTTTTTTTTTTCTTTCTTTCTTTCTGGTATATGTACATATTATATGCGAGGTATATCGGACTAATACCTACAAACGAATAAATTAATTACATAAGTACGTATTCGTCTTGTTGTATCCAGGTGCCTATAGGAACAGATAATGTAGGCAAATTAACAAGGGATGAAATTGGTGGTGTTTTTTTTTCCCCCTTTGTAGACTTTTGAAGAGAGAAGCAGATAGTGAAATGACGTCCTTGGTGGCGTCCGCCGCCTTCAACCCTTTTCACACACAAGGTCTAACCAGAACATATTAGACGCGTGCTGCGTAAAAACTGACCTCTTAAAAGCCTACCCTTTCTTGATTATAGGGTTGGTTATACGCGTTCGAGGTTGATATGTTAAAGAGACTTTGTTTTTTTTTTCTTCTATGCCCCCCGATCAAACATCTGGTCAACGAGAATTTTCTGAATGACGGGGGATGATTATATGGTTTTTGTAATTTGAAAATTTTTCATCGTGCTGATTGTAATCGCGCCGCGCCGTGACGAGGGATTGCTGCAAATAGGCATTTTTCTTACGACGAGCTGACTAGACGTATATGATAAGATTAAGTATAGATATATATGTAAGAGAAATTGGTCTACTAGATGGCCATATGAAGAGAGGTTTAGGTGAAAGGATCAGGTCTGCAGGTTTGGGTTTATTAACCAGGTGTAATGACTTATTTTAAGGATGTTTATCGAGGTTAGAAAAAAATTTTTTACTACGTGTAATTCCAATTAAAGTGGATATTTTTCATTTTTTTTTTTTTAATATTTTTTACAGATCTGATATTTATTATTTTTTGCGGAGCACCCGAAGTGAAAGTTTTTCTCAATTTTAGGTGAGTTTTTAATTTTTTTTAAAATTTGTTAATTTGGTATATATTTTTGAATGAAGTCTGTGCGTGAATTTTATAGATGTAAAGGATCAACTATCCACACTGATCCTTGAATATTACCTGAGGGGGTAAATGTAAAATTTTTGATGGGTTTGTGATGGAAAGGATTTTTTTATTATGTATTGTTCAAAAATATAATAATCTAATTTATTAATTCTGAAGATTTAAATTGAGTCATTGTGATTATGTTATTAAAAAATTAAAATTTTATTTTGCGTAATTATGATCCTCGCTTATCTTTACACTCGGTGAAATGGCCAGGAATAGCTCGAAGAACAGAATTTCCATTTTTTTTCCTATGTACTACTTTTTGGGTCTGAATTTATAAAAACGAATTGAATGCTATGCCTTGAAAAAATTGACTTTTAACTATCAAAAAATGCGTATGGTTTCCTCGACAGGCAAGCATCGGTACGTGGACAAGCGTTCGTTTTCTTTGTACCTGATAAAAAATTGACTGAAATAGATGAAAAGGGAAGAAAGTTGACCAAAAATCACAAAAAATTGTTGAAGATGGGCGAAAATTGACTTATAATTTGAAAAAATCATTGAATATCATCAAAAATTCTGTAAGATTACCAAAAACAAGAAAACAAAATCGTTAAAAACTCTCAAAAGTTGAACAAAACAATTGTTGAAAATTATCAAAAATTGGGTGAAAAATTTATTAAAAATGGCTAAAATGTGCAAAAAATTGTACAAAAGTCACAAAAAGTTGTAGAAAAATGGCTGAAAAATTTGCTGAAAATTGGTGAAATGTGCAGAAAATTGAACAAAAATTACAAAAAATGTTGAATAATGAGTGGAGAATTGAATAAAAATTGGTAAATAGTGCGAAAAATGAATCTAAAATCAAGAAAAATGGGTGAAGTCTTTGATGAAAATAGATTAAAAGTGCTAACAAATAACCGAAAATTACAAAAAATGTAAAATGGATGAAAATTGGTCAAAAACATGAAAAAAAAACGTTAATAAATCATCGAAAAATGGTTGAAAAATTTGATAAAAATTTGTAAAGCATGCAAAAAATTGAACAAAAATCATAATTGACTATAGATGAAAATTTTCTGTAAATAGATCGGAAATCACAAAAAAATTTTGAAAAATTGTGGAAAATTGAACTGAAATATTAAAAAAAAAAGTTCCAATCATCGAAAATTGGTTACCAATTTGACAAAATTGAGTAAAAAGGGTAGAAAATTGATCGAATATTGATAAAAAATGTTGAAAATTGGCTAAAAATTCTTCTAAAAAATAAAAATTTGCCCAAAAATCCTCTGAAAAAATGTAGAAAATTGAATGAAAATTGACCTTAATTATGACAAAAAACGTTGAAAATTATCGAAAAATATGGTGAAAATTTTATAAATTACGTTTCGCAAAAACGTGATGTTTTTTCATGATGGTTTAACGTTGGGATTTTCATCTAATGATTCCACCCCCCCCCCCGTCTCCTTCGCCTCTAAGACGTGTTTATATTTAAAAAAATATGCTTTGTAGCAGGATCATCATGATCATTTCTACATTTTACTAAAATATCAATGCTCCCATGAATTATCAAAAGGTTGTAAACATTTTCTCAAAATTTAAAGCAGTCCAAAAGATTTTGAACTTTGTTTCGCGTCTGAAGGGCGTTTTTTTTCTTTGTATACTTTTTTTGTCAATGGCAAAGTATTTAAGAAAAATAAATTTTGCGTTATTTTCTCGTTTAAAGGTCGCAAATGAAAAGTAATTAAGCGTATTTCAAAGAATAATGTTAATTTGAAGTGATGGAACAATTGATTCCATTTGAAAAGATGCTCAATCGGAATGTTTGCTATTTTGAAGAAATTTCAGCGATGTCGGTTCCGTTGAAAGTTTCTGCAGGATTTCTCGAAAACGACTGAACGGAATTCGATGAATTTTGAATATATTGAAAGAAAACAGTGCCCCTGACAAGTGTACAGGGTCATTTTTTGAATTCTTGACTATAGATCAAAATTATTCGAGCTTGAAGAAACTCGGAAAAAGTGCTCTCGTTTAGCATGATAATTTTCTTGCTAGATGAAAAAAATCAAATAAAGAGCCCTGTACACGTGTCAGGGGTATTGTTTTCTACAACATATCCAAAATCCATTAAATTCTGTTCAGTTGTTTCCGAGAAATCCTGCAAAAACTTCTAATGGAACTGACATAGTTGAGATTTTTTAAAAACGACGAAAATTCCGATTCAGCATCTATTCAAATGGGTTCAACTGTTCCATTATTTCAAAATAACCTTATTCTTTGTATTTTGCTTAATTCTTTTAAATTATCACTTCTCAAAAGAGAAAATAATGGAAAAATTCTTTAGCCTAAAAAATACTACCTCAGAGATTGGGTATGCTACCTTTGCAACGTAAAGTCTCGCCTTAAGATGGCGAATACGTGAAAGAATTAAATTCTTGGATTTTCAAAATCTCCCACGAGGCGACGATCCTCTAAGTTCTGATGGCTTCGATTTTGGTTAAAAGTGAAGTAGTTGCCTCTCTGTATCATTTTGTTGACTGCAATTCCTTTACTTGAAAAATAAGTAAATAAGTAAGGGTGGTTTTAGAAAAATTAATTTTCTTCATATACGATCATTTTTTTCGCTAGTAATTTGACATCAAAAGATCGCCTTTACATTGGCGTAGAAAATATGTTTCCACGCGAGAACATTCTTATTACCTATGTTCGCTTCCGTTTTCCCGTCAAAGCCAAAGATCAGTTTGTCTATATTCTTAACAACATTGCCGTTGGCCAGTTGTTACATAAAAATAAGTACAATAAAAAGAAAAAAATCTAAAAATTTAATGGTAAATCCGAGTCACATCGTGTATAATCAGGGTGGACACAGTACGATGATTTGCAGAATTTTTCAATCTTTATTAGGTACGAAGTTAGGTTTCAGCGATAGTACGCGGATTACGCAGTCTAAATACTTTTGTTATGCACCATCAGAATCATAATCTGGTGAAAAAGAAGGAAGAAAAATATCTTGCAATGAACAATACAGAATGACGAGTCAACTTTTTACCTTACGTTTGCGCGCTACAAAAGACCATACGGACTTTGCGATAGGTATACCCTCTTGGTCAACGTATTAAAGGCTCAGTTCGAGTTATGTCGAAATGGACTCTACGTCATTTGAATAAAAAATGATTGATCGATTTTCGTTAGGTAGTCGTAGTATGTACCTATATTTCGGTAATCGTACGTAGTAGGTACGTATCTACGTCTACAATGGTAACAATATTACATCTGCGTGACCATAACGGCGCGTTTGGTCAATGTGCAATTTTTAGAAGAGCGCGGCAAAGGTATGATGATGTATCGATGACGTCGTCATCGTCGTAATGGGTATGGTCGTCGTCGATATTGGCGAAAAAACACATGTTTTACGAGGTGTTCCTCTATCGTTCGTTGATACTCGTTATATGTATGTAGGTACCATGTAGACTTTAGGGTCTATTTGACCATCTCATTACGATTGAACGATTGCTTAATTATCTGCGAAAATTATTCTGATTGAATACTTATCTTTCAAGAGCCTTGTCAGAACCATTTCATTCCAAGTTTTTTGGCCCGTTTCCATAATATACTTACTTCTTTATAGCATCTTTTCATGCTGCTGCAAGGCTGCTTTAACGGTTCTTAATAATCATTATGGTACACTCTCTTGAAAAACATCTGTCTTTTCCAACAAAGCCACTTTATTGTTCGGTCATTCTCTTAACTTGGAAATTATTTCCTATCAAATGCAAGCATCCGTGATTCAATAGCCTATCTTTACACAGTACCTACGCTTGTATGTTGGTACTTTCTTCGAAAGCGGACTATACGCGTATTGAATTACTACTTTATACTTAAAGTATACTTTTAACGTAAATCCATTGGTACAGCGCATTTTCAAATCATGCTTTTGCATCTTATAATATTTTACCTACAACCTACATTCATATGTATCCGATGTAGAGGTCTACGTTTAGATCTTTTACTCGCATTCCTGAGATATTTTTGTCCATTTTTCCCCTTCGTTTTATTACTCGACCAGTGCTACGAAAATCTTCGTTATGTATACCAAAATAATGCTATTATACGCAGTCATGGTTGAAAAAAAAAAAAAAAATACGCTACAGTAGTCAAAAATAACCCTACGTTAATGAGTTTACTTTAATGATGAGGCTATTGTACAAATGTATATCTTAGTGGTGCGTATAAATGTCCTGTTCACTGTTCAAAAGACTGTGACGCGTTACTTTTCAATAATTTTTAAATTGTTTTTTTTTTTTTTTTTTTTTTTTTTTTTTTTTTTTTTAAATTTTTTTTTTTTTTTTTTTTTTTTTTTTTTTTTTTTCGTAATAATGGAGAAAAAAAACACCTGCGAGAAACCCAGCGTTAAATAGTAGAAAGGTATTTTAGGGAAATTTTTTCATTTTTCTCTTGTTTTATATTGGCATGAAAAGATGAGTGATCGCCTGCCAGCAACTGGTCGGAAACTCGTTCAAGGTGGAATCCTCGTAAGATGTTTTTTTTTTTTCATTTTCTATTTATTGCTCGAATACATTTCGTTCTGTATACGTATATTTTTCAGGAAGGATTAAACGTACATTTAACAAAATCAGAACTTTTAGTTTTTAGCCTGATTTTCTGTGTCGTATTGTGGATGAAAATCAGGAAATTACGGACTATCAACCTACGGGGGGGGGGAGGAAGAGGGAAGTATCAAATAAATCCGCTTTGGGGTCCTAGAAGACCATTGAAATCATTTTTGGCCATGTCAGATATTTATTGCTTTTAATTCTCTCCCTCCTCCCCCCCCCAATTAAAAATCATTTACACAGCTGTATACAGACCAAAATTGGTGAAATTGGGACAGTAAGCTTGGAAGGTAGCAGGTTTGATATTTTTGAGCGGGCATGATCTTGGATCAAAATCCATGGGGAAGGGAATGCTGAGGGAAAAAAGTCACAAGAATTGTTCCTTTTTGAGTCAATCGATAAACAATCCGAAGTTACGTAACATAAATAAAAAACCAGCCTCCCAGGCCTATTACGAGGGCAAATAGGAGTGTTGTCCCTTTTTTGTCTTTTGAAAAAGGTTGTCTCACGAACATCTCTCCTCCAAATCGAAATAGGAGATTGAAATTTGGCATGAGAGGTCTTAGATGTGCTTTTTGGGAGTTTCGAATTTTCAGCCTCCTTACAGCCCCTCGCAGCTCCGAAAAGGTGGATTTTTGGTGGGTTTTTCTCATTTTTTTAGCTCGTCCCATATTTAACTCCCCTCCAAATTGAGCTATGAAGTTGAAATTTGGCATGTAGATTTAGTGGAGGGGGTGGTCATAAATTGGCATTTTCGGGGTTTCAGATATTTATTCCAATGTCCACCTTTACCTCTACCATTAATGAAGAAAAAAAATCCTAGAGCCTATTTTTTTTATTTCATAAATGGGCAATTCACATATCTCTTTTACTTTAAGAAAATCAGGCTGCTCAAAAAGCAACTAATTGTGATGTTTTTTTTTTTTTAATAGAATATTCAGGATGTGACAGACACTACATAATTTACTGAGTCCGTTTTCTCAAAAAGCACTGAATTGCTTTTATGAGCAATTCAAGTGGTGAAAGTGGGAATGGCATAGGGTCAAAATTCAGATTTGTACAAAATTTGAAATTGGGCTAAAATAGTGAGAAGAGAAGATGGTGAAAATTGAATGGTGTTTGATTTATTCGATTGGGAAATAACTTTTATGAGAAATCGAAAAATCTACATGATTCGAAGGAGGAAACAAATTTTTTTCAACCGTCATACCCATTGAAAATTATTATATTTTTCACGGAAACCATTCATGGTCTCCCTTTTTCGTCCTAAAATGGCTTTGAATAGTTTTTAAAAATGTATTTTTGTAGGGTTTCTGCTATTTGCTTAAAGGGTACTGAAAAAAATTGCGAAAAGTCGTCAACGAAATGACGTAAAAGTGTAAGGTTTCGTTACTTGGTCCGTGGCTCTTCCCATATTGGTTTAAAATTTCAAAATTTACCTTTAAATCAACATTTTTTGAATTTTTTGGTACAGATATGTCGTAGTGAACTAGAGGAAGGCGAAATAAAATTTTCGATATTTTTTTCTATATTACATAGATTTAAAATTACATATAAAAACGAAAAAGTTGTATATTTTGACTCTTTTAAAAGTTAAAAAGCCAAAAAAATTATTGAATTTTTTATCACGGTTTTTTCAGAAAATTATTTTTTCTTCGATTTCTGCGTGAATTTTTTAATTTTGAACCAATTTAGGAAGAGTCAGTGGTGAAATAAGGGGGTCATTTCGCAACTTTTTTCACTATAATTTGCAACTTTCCACAGAAAATCCAAAATTAAAAATCCCTATTACCCATCTGAAGGTACTGAAGAGGCGGAAACAGTATTTGGATCAGGTATGTCAGGTATGTCGTTCGTATTTTCAAATTTTTTCCTCCCACTATTTTTTTCAGTCCAGTAGCGCAGCCAGGAGTGGCTGAAAAGAGGGATTTTCACTTTTTCTGTGTACTATTTTTTGGAATCTGATTTTAAAAATGAACTTTTTCAACGATCACGAAGTGCATTTTCTGGAATTTTGAGTAAAAAAAATTAGCATATATTGAAAAATTTTACGAGTTTGGTTTTTCGGTCTCAAGAGGTAGGGGGTGTCCAGACGCCCCCTCTAAATTCGCCTCTGTTCCGGTCTATCTTGATAGACGGAATATTTTGAAATTTTGCTGTAATTCCAAAACCTTTCGTGGTTTCAAATTCAACGTCTTCGATCATTTTATACGACCTTTGGCAATATTCCATTCCTGTTTAAAAATCGTCCGAAAAAAAAGGTCAAAAATTCAATATTTTATGGCGAGTTTTCAAAGACCGATTGTAAGCTTAAAAATCAAAATCCGGAAATAAAAACAACTTCGAGACATCTAAAATCCGTCCTGCAAGTTTCATCTTTCTTTATCCGCCTACCACCTCATTCGCGTGTTTTCTTTTTTTCGTTCATCCAATCTACGTGGCTATTGGAGCTTTTATCATAGTCATAAAATTCTTCACCCAAGATTAGTACCCTAATAAGGTAAAGTTTTCTCCTCTTCGAGTTGTATTCCCGAAGAAAGATACCAGCCTTAATTTTAGATCTGTGGATTACGCTGTTGGCAGTTGGCAGACAGAAGAGAAAAGACGCTGAGTTTGAGAGAGGCAAAAAAAAAAAAGGTCGTTTTGCCCAGTGTTGTAATCGTTATTCACGAAACGTGTTGAAGTAAAAGTTTTTCAAAATTGTCAGAAAAGTTTGTAACACAAAAGGTTGGTTGGTTCGTTTTATCTGCGAAATGTTTAAAGCATTTAGGGAGCGCCGAGCGCTATGTGCGATGACGACGACGCTCATCTGAAGTGGACAACTTCACAAAGCAAAAATGAAGGAAAACTAATTAAAGTTTTACACTAAAGGTCAGACTTTTCGCGTACACGTATACGTGGTACCTACTACCTACTACCTACTACCTACTATACCTAGAGCTAACCTACCTACTCGTCGCAATTTTCGCTTGGTGACGAAGTTGTGCTTTCTATTAGCATTTCGTCGCTCGCTGCTCGCTAGAAAAGATTTAAACTTTTGTCTCTTTCTCGAAGCTAAGTCTAATTTAAATGTCATCAAATGCCTCATATCCGTTCTTTTATCATCTTCATTTGCTTTCTAATTGCGCGAAATTTTCGGCTATAAAAACTTTTCTACTTTGAAGTACCTACCTACCTACCTACCTACCTACCTAGTACCTGCTTAATAGTAAACTTATTTCGGGAGCTCGTTGGTATTATACGCGAACTACGACACGTGACCAAATTAGAAATTATTTTAAAGAATTTAAGAGTACGACGAGTTGTACACTACGTAACTTGTTGTACACATAAATGCTGGAAAAGAATCGAACATTTCGATCAATTAAAAATCATTATACGGTGTTTAGCTGTATCGGCGAACGGTTGGCATTTGGCATGGCACTGGCACTATATGTAGCTTTATATTTTGTATATTTATCATTATTATATATATATTTTTTTATTCATGTAGGTAGGTTGGTAGGCAGATAGGTAGGTATATATAGGTACGAGATTAATAACGATGATGTATTCTATTGTGTTAGCTTTGCGGTTTGCTACGATGGCGATGTTCCGATCGAATAGGTCTAACAATACGAATTTTTAGCCGTTGGTTATACGGTACACGTTCGTTCGTTTTATTCTAAAGAAATATATCGCCCGCACCGCACCGCACCGCCCATCCAACCTGCGTCATTATCATCATCATCATCTCCGCGTAACTCGCTCGCGCCTTAAAAATGCAGTCGAGAATTTCGTTCGTCTTGGTATAGGTACATTTGTTTGGTACAGATCCCCCGAGTCCAGGATAACAGTAAAATATTCGGTGATCCTGTGTAAAAAAACAGATTACTACGGACGTATCGTGTAGTCGTGATATCGATTACGAATACGTATCGAAATTGGTCACTGTAAAGTATTACTATTAAATTGCCATTGTCGAGGTTAGCTCGAGTGTAACAGAACAAACAAAACTCTGTATTTTTAGTTTATTTTGTCGGTTTGACGGAACTGGCACTGGCCCCAAAAATAGCCGCAATTTCAAATCCAATAAATGTAATCTCCGTAACGCGGATTTTTTTGCGCATTCGTTCGTCTCCTGCCCAGGTACAGTTGTTCGTCGTTTACTTAGCAGCATTATTAATACCGTTTTACGCTCGTCTCGTGTACCTATAAGTAGGTAGGTAGAGGTACACTATACGCCTCCTCTCTTTAATATTGGCGACGGTCTCGCTAACTGGATTTTTTTTTTATCCAGAGGTCAGGCTTACTCGTCTGATTAATTTATCGAAACGGTTCCGCGTTTATTGTGATGCGTACAGCGGTACGTGAGCGTTGGTGGTATATGCAGGTGATGGATTGATACCTATGTACAAGTATATGTGTTGTACGTGTAATGCTGCTACCGAAGCTAACGTAGCTGCTGCTTTTCTCGCGTCTAAATTCGCACTCGCAACCGAGTGACTTCATTTATAAACGTTTAATTATGTAGTTCGATATGTGTACGTATTTGCTGCTCGCTGTAACGTATAAGTGATCTCTTTTCTTCTACATTGCTTACACTATACGCGATACGTACCCTATACGTAGCGTATACTAAAACCATACGAGTACGAGCTATCCGTGGTACTTACTCACTCTTCTGTCCACATCCACAGTCGTTGCGTAGGTCTATGTCTAAAGATCAGTCAGAACTCGAAAGAGTGACATGTGCTGTCCCACTGCCGTTACTACATCTATCTGTAGTCCAGTACATACCTTTAGCTACCTTCTTACCTTGTTTTTGGTATCTTCGAAATGATAAATTACTACGTATTTATTAGGTACCCAATGATCGCTCATCTCTGCCTCCTTATTCGGTAATATTTTTTATCGATGTTTTCACACTTCGCGTTTTCAAGTTACGCTCTATTGCGCTTCCATCTCATTGGCTCGTCATGGTTGTATCATAATGGAAATCTCTTGGACACGAAATATTACATTGGATAGAATTCGAACTGTGATTTTATTCGTTTAATTAAGATCAAAGTGTAGCGGTTTAGGAGAGGAAAACAATTTGATGAAAAATGACTAGGATAAGTTCGGTAAGAAGGTAAATAACAGAGCTGCATACCCTGCGCTGCCAAATTTTGTTTCTGTTCTTTGCCCTTTTATCTGGGAGTCCAATGTCAGTTTATAAGTCAATCAGTTAAATGCTGTGGTCTTGTCTGTAAACTGATAATTGAATCTTGTTCGTCAGAACTAATTTTCTATTTTATGTTTTTCAGCAGCACCCCCTCACACGTCTTCATCAAAATTTTCTTCGATACTTCACCTTTCATCGGATGGTCCAGTGTCATTTTTTGAGCTAATCGGTTTAGGTGCTTTTGTCTTGCAAGTAAGCGAAGAATTTAATATTATTCGTCAAAGCCACACAGCAGTGAAGAAATGATAGAGAATGGAGAATCGTTTCAAAAATCGTATCAATTCAACATGATTATTGAAATAGTGCGAGTTTAAAAACTATTTAAAAAACAAAACCATCATCATCATCATTAAACTTCCACCCTTATTAGACTTTCTGCCTGCCTATGGGTAGACAAAAAAATTGTTTTTTTTTTGTTCAGTAAAATAAGTGTATCATATTTTAGTATGTAATAGAGGGGTGGGGGGGGAGGGAGATAGATGAAGGATTACTTCTTAACGCATGGATATATTACCTCCGTTAATACCTCTTCCTGTTCCATTAGATGAAGAAGTATTATTTGTTTTCGTTGCATTCAATTCGTCTCTTACTGCTTGAGAAGACTTTCAAATTATTGCCTCTTCTGGTTACTAAGGCCTCGGGCTCATAATCAATTGATAGGTTTGGTTTTGAGCTTCATAATTAGTTTTCAGTATATACCAGACAATCCTCAACTGACCCCTCCTCTTCGTTAATGATTCAGTTTTTCCATACTTTCCCCATATTTTCACCTTAGTTTCATTCACAGGTTCAGTGGTGTAAAAGCAGGGAGACTCGCCGTAGCCATCCAAAAGAAATTTTTTTCTCAAAAAAATTCATTTCTACAGGTGAAAAACTTGGTAAAATTTAGTATTTAGAGTTTGGAAATGCGTCAAAACACCAATTTTCCGACCCTTAACCTTCGAAATTTTGCAATATTTTTGCCTTCGCTGTATATTTTTTAGTTCTTGAGAAACATTTTTAGCAGATCCTTCTCTCTCCCTTCCTAAGCCAGATATTATTACGTCCCTGAAAAGATTATTATGAGCAGGTCTCACTTGTTTATGACCATCAAAGTTATATAGATTACGAAGTTGGTGCACTCTCATAAAGCAACGGAATTAGTTCAAAAAAACCCTTTGGAAGTGACACCATCGCCTAAATCTATCAACGACGTACACCAAAGTGAACACACGCCCCTACATATGCAACTAAGTTGCGGGACTTTCGAAATACAGCAATCAGCGTGGGGAGTAACCAATGGTAGCGCTCCTAACAGAATTTAACTCTGGTGGCTATACTGTTCCTAATGAAGTGCGTCATCTATTATGATTCCAAAACCTATTAAATACAGAGCTCTAAACCCAGACTGGAACTGGAACCAAAAACAGCATACAACTGACTCAAAATTGGAACCAGAATTGGGACCAGAATCAAACTCAAAACCAAAATTAGAACATAAACACCTCGTCCCTCTCTTCCTCAAAACCAGTGAACAAGATACTACCTTTTATCCTTTTACCTTGCAAGTTATAAGTGAACTGAAGATTACATAACCGCTACTAAATTACCCTTAAGTAAATACTGTATGTCTCATGGGGGCACTGGTTACTCATACCAGAGCCACATCTCTGGGTAGCATATTTCTATTCATCAAGAGGTGCTAGTTCCAGCGCAGAGCAATGGTGAAGGTGAAGATGACAACCAAGGGAATTATGCACATCGTAGTCGTGCGAGATGGTAACGGATTCTTTTGCAGATTTAGAGCTGATGAAGACAGCTTAAGCAGAATCTCCTGATGGTGAAATGATGAGGGAATACAGTAAGCCGAATATTGCAATCCAGCTAAATACCATCAATTGATAAATTGCCGAAGACCAGCAAACTACCACCAGTTCACTCACTTCAGCCTCAGGCAAAGAGAAATCTTTCAAAGTGGTAGGTGAATTCCAGCGCTTTCATCTGGTACACCTTGTCCAGAGGAGTAAATCTTGACAGAAAATCATGATGGAAGACAACTGGACACCACCATCATTTATTATTTCTCTAGAATTACATCTACATAATTTCCGAATAATAGATGTATGTTATCCCTGACCCCAAGAGACACTACTCCAGTATGATGAAAGAATGGATAATGGAAAATCTCTGGGCAATTGCCAAAAATACCACCTGATTATATATAATACAAATTCTACAAGTCTTAATTTTCTACCGGTTTGAAACTGATCATTGTCCATTTTTGTAATCACCCTTGGATTTTGAATGAAATACAGGTTCTGGTATTGCGATTGATTAATATTGTTAGACTTTCAGTTTTTTGTAAAGATGCGCAATACTCGAATATTACCAGTAGTTCATAACCAGTGGAACAGTTAATAATTGGTTAGTGATGATTGGGAGGTAAGGCAGGAACCTCCACGTGGTGCCCCTGGAGCGTGTAAAGCAACCAGCGATGTGGATGAATTATGAATCTTTCACGAAAATTTGAAGATTGCACGTACCAATATTCTGCCAGAACTGAGACTTTGGCAAAACGCTTCTTTGCACGGCCACCCTTGATGGTGGTAACCATCAATATTGAAGGCTTCACCTAAACCAAAGTAACAATTCTGACTGAACTACCAGCTCCTTGTGTGCGGGGTTGAGAATACACATTCCAGAAGAGAGGAGCTGGTGCACAGATGGAGGGAAAAGATTTAAAGACTTGATGCCAAGTAGTCCGGCCTGGATACGAGAAAAAGTGATGATTGACCAATAGGAAGTAATTGTCTCAAAGAATGTTTACAAATTTTCAAGTTTATCCGATTATCAGATCAGTTACGGGTATCCTTAATCTCTAGTTTTCTCTTAGATGGCAATTGGCTCTAAGTGAAATTCACATATCGCCACTTTCCGTTGATTGAAAATCAACCTTTAGAGCCAAGATTTAAAATTCTGTTTTTTCATTGAATGAATATCATCAACATCATCAGTAGGTCTCAGTCGCTTACGACCATATTGCACCTAAAAGAGCGCGCCATCTGTCACGATCTTGTGCCTGTGAAGTAGCTTTTACCGCAGAGCTCACTCGCGCTTTGATGATATCAGACCACCTAGTTGGAGAATCTTCCTCTCCCTCTTTTTCCAGGGGCCTTACCAAGGAGAATGTCTTTTTCGAGATTTCCGACTTTTCTCCTGGTCACATAAAGAGGATGAACTGGCTACCGCTGAAGGACTTGCGAACCCACAATGATCATTTTCGCAAGAAATACCTAATAAGTGCGGTAAATTTCCATTCGCGCTAATCGGTTCGATTTTGCGAAGAATATCAGCAAGATAGGCACGTGAAATGTACGTGACCTGAAGACTACCGGTAAGTTAACCGTAGTCGAAAATGAATGGATATGACAGTGAGTAAAATACAAAATTTCAGTTTCCACAATTATAGTACAGATGGAGCATTGAAAATCAACATTTTCAGCCAGGATTTGAGATTCAGTTTGTCATCGAATGGATAATGACAGTGAGTACAGTACAGAGTTTCAGTTTCCACAATCATAGTGAAGATGAAGCAACATCCAAACTTTTAATTTTTATTCTAAATGAGAGTTGAACTGGCCATAGCAGTAGATTTTCAATTTCAGCATTGGGTGAGAATTATTGAGAATGTAAAATTAAAATTCTTCCTTCTTCGATTCTGTCATATGTCTTAAGCTACGAATCATTAAAATTAGATTTTTACTATCGAGTGTTTTTTTTTTGATTAATTTTTATTATATTGGTCGTGTATAATTACAAGATTTTTACGCCCAGTGTTGAATAGATTGGGAAGGTGAGAACTTAAATTTGGTGGCTCAGGTTGAGTGTGCTGATTAGTAGGAGGATTTTTTTCTTTTCAATTAATGAATCTGGGATTGTTGGAAAGCTTTCAGAGATGTTTAGGGTTTGTCTTTCATATTTTAGAGAAGGGCAAAAGAAGAGAAGGTGTTGGGTTGAGGTGGGCTCGGAGGTGCAAAACTGGCATGTTGGCTCGGGGTTTTTGAGATATAAGTGGCTGTGGGTGAGATTAGTATGACCGATTCTAAGGCGAGTGATGATTATTTCTT
>FIZR01017318.1:0-13700 GCA_900060175.1 Ferrisia virgata
TTCGCATAAGTATTAACACACATTTCACCCTTATATTGTATTCATTTTTCGAAACAAAGTTTTAAGAATTATTAATTTTGCTTTAAAAAATATTTTATCTATCCACGTATTCATATCAGTTTCATTTTCCTTCTTGAACTTTCACAGTCCGTCCGAAGGACAGGTAAATCGGCCAGTAGTAAAATAAATGAAGAGGAAATGCTGATTATACGAGTAATATCATTATGATTATGATGCGTAAACTGAACTCTACTTATAGCAATATAAAAATCTCGATTCGTTGCAAAATTCGATTACCTTACTCTTGGTCTGGGATTATTATTATTATATCTCGGCTCTTGTTATTCAGCGATGTTTTGTGATGTTGAAAACATCTCGAAATAAATCTACCAATAATATTTCGTTTTCTTTTTTCTTTTTTTAGCGTAAATCTATTTGCCAATATGAAATGTTTACGCGTCATTAGTAGCTTATTATGTAGATGTTTGAAAATTGATGGCAGATTTTTCCATTTGTTGTGTTACGTTGTGTGTAGTGTATCTAGTAGGTAAACGTAATCACATCGGCAAATTCCAAATACGAATCTATAAAGCTTTGTATACTGAGATGGCTCTTCGGTGTACTGTGTAGTTTTTAAATAAAGTACGCAGGATTAATGAAGCATTGTGTTCCATTTAAAGTAGAATTTATCGATGCGTTAAATTGACCATCGTTTCAGCGTTTCTTTTATTTAACGTTCGATTTCCTAGTTTTTTTTCCGCGACTGGGTTTGATCAAGCGAGATGACGTCGTCTTTGCGTTTGCGGTTGTCTCGATCCTGTTTGATGTTTTTTTTGTGTGTGTGTGTCTGAATTTTTTTTCAACGAATTTTTGCACCGGTTTCAGCGTAGGGTGGGTTGTAACTTTTTTATATGTATCATTTCAAATCTAAGGGAAGTTGCATACTGAGTTTGACGCTTATTTCCAGTCCCAAATATAAAATTTTCGATTTGCCCAATTTTCCCCCCAGTGGAAACCTACATTTGTCCAAAAAATTTCAACTTTGAACTGAAGAAGAATTTCAAATTTGGATGATGTTCGGTTGCTATTCGCTGAAAAATGGAGAATTTTGTTTTTGGTCAATTTTCGACGATTTAATGAGAAGTTTGGAATTGCGATTTTGCCCAGTTTCCTCGTAGTTAAGTATTCAGAATCTGCAGTTTTGATGAGAATTTTAGTTTTCTTGACTCGGAAGATTAAACGTAAATATTCTGTAGTGTTTTTAATAACTAATGAAAAATCAAAAGCATACATTTTACCTGAAATTTTTATTTTTTCTAATCGGTTGAAAAATGAAAATTCCTTGTCTTTTTAGAATTGCCCTTGTTGGAACTCTTTGCGAAAAATAATTTCAGTAATAAAAAAAAGAAAATTAAACGAGGAAAAAATACAAAAAATAAGAAAAACCGATCACATAACTACATTTTTGGGGCACTAAGGAGGAGGAAGAGGAGGAGGAGGATGAGGAGGATGAAGGGGATGATCATGAAGCTGAAAAGTTGACACCGCCAAAAAGCACATCAAGTACTTCTGCTAAATCTACATACCAAGTTTCAACTTCGTGGCCTCATTTGGAGGTGAGTTATGCGAAGAACAAAATGAAAAAAAATGAGAAACTCATCCAAAAAACCATACTTTTGGGCTGTTAAGGGGTGCAATGGGTCTGAAAAGTCGAAACCTTCATGTACATGCCAAATTTCAACTTCGCAACTCAATTTGTGGGGAAATGTGCGTAGGAAAGTTTTTTTTTATACGGTGAAAAAGGGCAAAACTCCAATATCGTCCCTCCTATTTAATCTAGAAAGATGATTTTTGGGTATGTAGTGCAATTTTTGATTCTCTATCGATTGGTTTAAAAAGAATCGTTTTTGCCATTTCACCCCCTCAGCACCCACCTTCCCCCAAATTTGGGCATAACTGAATTCTGACCCGAGCTCATTCCCAATCAATAATATTAAATCCGTCGTCAAACTAAGTCTGCTGGCCAAATTTAACCAATTTTGGTCGATATCAAGCCGAGCAAACGATTTTTAGTTTCGTATGGAAAAAATACAAAAGAAGTATAAATAACTGGCCTGCGCGAGTATGGTCTCAGTGGACTTCAGGCCTGCAAAACAGATTTTGTTGATACCTTTTCTCGATCCTTTGAAATTTTTATCTTTAAAAATTTGCAGCGTAGCCAGAAATGGCTCGAACTTGTAATAATGAATGGAACGGTATGACCGAACGAAGCGAGGGCGAAATTTTGAAAAAAATTGACTTAACGATCTAAAGGTGCATTTTCTGGAGTTTTATATAAAAAAAATTAGAATTTATTTATAAATTTTTCGGTATGTGGGGAGGGGGGTGTCCACAGTTCTATCCCCTCCCCCTTCCCTTCCCTCTGGACCACGTCACTGGTTCAAGTCATCATTATATTTAGAAAGCAAGAAAACCAGATAAGAAGAACAGAACCAAATTGAATCAAATTTTGGAAAGGGGGCGGGATAGGGGTCCATAGGGTAGAAGGATGATTTTGTAAAATGACACCCTTCCTAAATCAACTCATTTGGTTATTTCAAACATCCTTGAAACGGTTGCCGTTTCACTTAATTTACTCATATAAAAAAATTCTAAAAAGTTTATCAAGGGTCGAGGGGCTAGAAGGGTGGTTCAAGAAAATACACCCTTCCTAAATAATCTCATTTTGTCACTTTGCACTTCTTTCAAGCAATAGGTTTCCATAAGTACCATTATTTTTGTCAAAAATGTAAAAAAAAAAAAACGAAAACTGAACATTTTGTGACCTTTTTTGAAAAATTTACGCTGGGGGGGGGGGGGTTTAAAATTTTTTAATAACAAAAAATATGTTACATTTTTGATTTCTGATTTCATGTTTTTGATCAAAAACTTGCAATGAAAGGTGATTATGAATGATTTTTGCATTTTATGTTACAATGTTGACTTGCATGTTTGTTTAAAAATATTGAAAAATTAAAAAATTAAAAAAACTTAAAAAACGAAATAAATGAAAAAGAATTAAAAACGAAAAACATTTTAAAAAAACTAATAAATAAAGATGTAGAAAATTGAAAAAATTAAAAAAATCACTCGACTTGAAATATTTGATCAAAAACTCATTGTTTTTTATTTTTTGAGAAAATAATAAAATGAAATGTCAAAATGAAGTGAAAAATGGAGTAAACATTTTTGCTTTAAAGTTTTTGATTAAAAAAACTCACGATGAAAGATGATGGTGAATGATTTTCGCATTTTATATTAAAATGGCTAGAACTTTGCCTAAATTTTTTCTGCTGCACTATTTAACATTCCGATCAAGCGGAATGCAATTTGCAACTATACCAATTTGTATAGGTATTAGAATAGGTAGTGTTACTTCAGTTATTCTATTCTGGGAGTACTTTGGATGGCCATCCAACAAGTCCAGAACCTAAGTGTTAAGCTCTAATCTTCACCTGGAACTGTTTAGATTACTCGTATATGTGCAATTGACTCTAGACACGCCCTTGTTTGAGGACAATTGGGCTAACAAGGACTCGCTTTTTTTTTTCACTTATCTACGACTAAACTTCAGAGAGTATTTGGTCGTCTGATATGTGGGAAGTATAATTTCACGCATAAATATTTGCGGTTGGTAAACAAATAGCGAACTTATTGCGACTCTTTAATTCTTCCGTAGATAAAAAATAAAAAAAAAGGGTACCATATCCGTATACTCGAATGTATTCTTTAAGTGTGCTATACTTGTAAGTAAGAGATCGAATCGTATGTAAGTACATAAGTGTAGTCTAGATTGCGTATTTATTATATACTCGTACAGCATTTATTTTATGTTTATTGTTATGGGAGGTTATGTAAACACGAAGCAGTTGCGGTTAAATATTATCATAATGTTGGTAAATGATAAATCAGTGAATTATTCTGCGTTTGTATTTGGATCATGATCTAATATGGTAATGTACGCGACGAACGACGACAGACGACGCGACCGTCGGCCTTAAAAAGTTAACGAACCGAACGATTCGCGTGCCCTAGAACAGAAAAGGCGTACCCTACCTGTGTATGTGTAGTTGGGTGCAAAAACTAGCGTATTACAATATGTACAGTACATAATATGTATATGCATATGTTAGTGTAGGTATATTAAAATCGGCCATCATGCGTGGCTTTCGATTAACCGTTGGTTTGTTTTATGGTATGATTTCAGTTACGAATTCGGACGATGCGTCCGTATCGGAGAGTAAAATCTCGACGGATTCCAGACGTAGTTACGATTCGCCAGATTCGTGGTACGAAATTAGCTCAGGTACCAGCAGCGAAGATTTGCTAAATACGACCAGCGCAGCACCTCGTAACGATAACACGTTACCCATCGCCAAACACATATCACCTAAGGTCTTCTTACCCGGTAGCTCGACGTTGAATTCGCCCGCATCTGTGGTACTGGGACGTCACAAGTATCCCGGAAATACGCCCAATACCAAGAGCCCGTTTTATAATTCGGTAACCGTGTACGAAGATCGTATAGAAAACTTTCGAAGTCACGGCTCTCCGGCCGAAAGTACCCATAGTTTGGCCAACGGTCTTGGTGCCAACGATCGAAATAATAATATTAGCCACAGCAAGGAGCACACTAACGGTAACGAGGATAAGAATAGCGTGAAATTCAGCAGCTCCGAGTCTCTATCTCCGAAACAGAAAATTGTTCCACCGAGTCCGGCATTCAATCGAAATCCATCGTATTTCAACTCGAAATGCTCCAGTCCGACCAACGACTATAATTCATTTTCAGCCAGCCCGCTTTTGTTTACTTCTAGTCCGAGATTTTCAAACGGTAGCGCGAATACGAAAATCGACAGAAATGGTTCGTTATCTAGTCCTACGAGTAGTTACGATTCGGTTGGCAGTTTTTGCGAAAACGGATTCCGCAAAGGTGATTCCGAAATGAAACGTAAACAAGTGAGTTGCGATGTCCAGTTACTAGCTTTATTTTGAAATTCTTCACTTCGTATTGTCGGTTTACTTTGATAAAGTTTGTTGATATCCGATGTCAGCTCGTTTACAACCGCTGAATTCATATTACAGAGCTCTTCTCTAGAAATACTCTTAATTGGAAAAAATAATTAAAAAAAAAAAATACAGAAAACTGTTGAATTTACAAACACCGTTCAATAGCCTCCAGACCTCATTCAACATCCTCCAGTTTCCTTATACAGCCTCCAGATGCCTTTCAACAGCCTCCAGTCGACCTTATATGACCTCCAAAGCCCTTTGTATTGCCCCCAGTTGCCCTCCAATAGCCTCCAGTCGTTCTTATATCTCCTCCAAGACCCCTTATATAGCCTCCTGTCGCCCTCCAATAGCCTTTAGTCGTCCTGTTATAGCCTCCAAGACCTCATATATAGCTTCTCGTCACCGTGCAATAAGCCTTCAGACCTCTTATATAGCCCAAAGACGCCGTTCACTAGCATCCAGACCGCTTAACATCCTTATATAGCTCCCACGCCCCCTATATGGCTCCCAGGCGCCCTTAATAGCGCCCAAGTCCCCTTATATAGCACTCAAAAGCTTGTATTAGCCCACAATCCCCTTATACAGCTTCCAGACGCCTTAAATAGCCTCTCGACGTCTTTAATGGTACTCTAAGATCCATTATACAGCCCCCACCCTGGAGCCTCCTTATACTGCGTCCACGCTCTTTTATATAGCCCTCGGACGCCCTCACTAGCCCACAAACCACCTTGTGTGACGCCCAGACGCCCTGACGCCACAAATAGCCTCCAGATGCCCTTAATGGTTCTCAAGACCCTCCCTCTATAGTCCCTGCGCTTCATATATGGCTTCCAGACACCTATAATAGCCCTCAAGCCTCCTTAAATAGCCCCTACGCTCACTTATATGGCTTCCAGATGCCCTTAATAGCTCCCAAGCCCCGTTTATGCCCTTAGACGCCCTTAATACTCCACACGCCTCCTTAGATGGCTCCCAGACTCTATGAATAGCTTTCAGAGTCCTTAATAGCTATCAAGCCCCCTCATATGGCTCCAGGTGCCCTTAATAGCCTCCAAGCTCCCTCTTATATTCCCCACGTCTCCCTTTATGATTCTTAAATGCTCTTAATAGCAACCAGACATCGTTACTAACAGTCAAGTCGCTTTATTTAGCCAGCAAACGCCCTAATAGCCCACAAGCCCCCTTATATGACTCCCACACGATCTCAATAGCCCTCAGACACCTTTCTATGGTCTCCAAGACTCCTAATATAGTCCCAAGTCACCCTTCAAAAGCCTTCAGTCGCCCTTCTGTGGCCTCCGGGCCCTCTTCAATAGCCTCCATGATGCTCTTCGATGGCCTTCAGTAGCCTTTATATGGCCTCCAAATTCTTTTATACCCTTACTAGCATTCAAGTCCCTTTATATAGCCAGCAAACGCCCTAATAGCCCACAAGCCCCCTTATATGGCTCACACACGATCTCAATAGCCCTCAGACGCCTTTCTATGCTCTCCAAGACCCCTTATATAGTCCCAAGTCACCTTTATCTGACCTCCAGACCCTCTTCCATAGCGTCAATGACGCTCTTCAATGGCCTAACAGCAGACTCTTTATGTGGTCTCCAAAACCCCTTATGTAGGCCTCCAATTGCCCTTCAATAGCCCCAGTCGTCCTGCTATGGCCTCCAAGATCCCGTAAATAGCTTTCAATCCCTTCAATAGCCTCCAGTCGCCCTTATATGACTTTCAAAACCTCATATATTGCCTTCAGAACCTTTATATAGCCCCCAGATACCGTTCAGTAGCCTGCATACATCCTCCAATAGCCTCCCAGACACCTTATATGGCCTCCAGACTCCCCAGAATAACCTCCAAGAGCCCTTGTATTGCCTGCAGACGCCGTTCAGTAGCCTCCTGTTGTCCTTATATGTTCTCCAATGTCAAATTTCAACCTCCTAGCTCAATTTGGAGGGCGATACTGTAGTAGAAGCCAACTTTCACCGTCAAAAAGGGGGGACCCCCCCATATCTGTCTTTTTAATTGACCTAGGAGGCTGATTTTTGTGTATGTTACGTAACTTTTGATTTTCTATCGATTGTTTTCAAAGCATTTTTTTCCCTTTTTAGTCTTTCAGTAGCCGTTCTTCGAGTTTTGGTCATGACCAAATTTTGACCCAATTGGCTAATAATGGTCTCAATGGTCTTTTAGGACTTCAAAAGGGATTTCGTTGATACTCTCTTCTCCTCTCTCCATCAGTCATAGCTCGATGGATCGTATTCGTTTTTTGGTTTTCCATTGACAATACGGCGTAGAAAATCAGGCTAACAAGATAAAAATTGTTTTCTGCAAAGTGTTTCATTCCCAAATAGATTAAAAGTGAACTTCTAGAGCTGAAAATTTATTTTCCATGTTTAATGAAGTTTTCTCAAGTCCTGACATGGGGAAAAAAAGAATTTTTTCGCCTATTCCAACGTAATTTAAAATATCAAAAATTTTTTAATTTCCATGTTCAAACGAATGGTGAAAATTCATAGAGAAATATTTTTGTACGAATGCCTGTAAAAATATCATTTCAAGTACTCTGGCTAATTCATTA
This sequence comes from Ferrisia virgata, assembly GCA_900060175.1. Lineage (NCBI taxonomy): Eukaryota > Metazoa > Arthropoda > Insecta > Hemiptera > Pseudococcidae > Ferrisia > Ferrisia virgata. Next base: position 7,628 of record FIZR01017318.1, read on the forward strand.
GATAATATAGACTCTATAAGATGTGAAAAAATTCACATACCTATTACGTTCGGATCTGAGAGGAACGGAGAAGGAGGAGAGAGTAGAGTGTTGACAAGTTCTTATCATCAATCTAGGTGCTGTTTAAAATTATATGCTATGTAGAAGAGTAGTTGAAATAACTATGTAGTTGCCTTGTAAATTACGAGTATAATATTTTATCGTAATATTACTACTTACTAATTTTACTCGTTTTATGGCGCGTGCTCGTACGAGCAACGTTTATTTCACAACATTAACCAATCAACAAATGAGTTGCTTATGCCTATACACGCCGCATGTACTTCTGTACATCTACATAGGTACCATAATGGTATAGGTTCAGGTACTATGCACTGTAAACAAGAGACACAGTACAAGCACTGGGTACTGGCACATGCACACACCTTGTTCTGGTATACACAATCGACATTATATCGTCTTAATTAATGAAACGTAACAGCATGAAGCGTAATAATGTTTTTTAATTATAATACTCTATTGACTTATAAAGAAACAACAAACAAGATGGCATCAAATTAGACCTATACGTCGGATCGTTAAGACCTGGTGGTGTATGAAAGTAAACGTTCTTTTATTTTATTTTTTATTATTATTATTTTTTTTTTACTTACTTTTTCGCTCGTTGACGACGTTCGTTGTGTGAAAATCAAACGGTGTAAACGTTGCATTATTTTATCGGCTTAAAATATACAAGCAGTAGGTATTACGCGTACTATCGTTTTCACGTTTAAGAAAATACTTAATCGGCGTGAAATGTGGATTTTTTTCGCGAAATTTACGCGTATTGCTGTTACACTACACGTGTATTTATAAATTGTAATGTAACAGCGTAGTATTATGTGGTGGGTAATTTCTGCATTTTCTTTCGCAGGCTCATCAGAATCGTATACTGGAACAAGAAAGAGAACGAGTGGAACGTCTCAGATTGGAAGAGATTCTCACCGCTTGCGCAGATTACGAAAAACAGGCTCAAAATGATCGGTTCAATAAACCTCAAGTTCGGTGAGTTTATACTATTTTGTTGCAATTGTAATGTTGGGTTTATCGCAATGGTCGAAGTGCAATGCGGAATTATCGACAGTTCGACAAATGTTGTTTGGAGATAACGTATTATTTTGTGAAGTTGATTGGAAAATTTTTGGAAGTTGAAAAATCATTAATGACGAAAACGTGTTTTAAAAATGATTTTTGTTTTTATATTTGTAAAACTATATTTTTGAATTTTGAAATAGACCTACAGTTCCTTTAAAGTATGTGAAAATTTAGTGTTTCAGAAATTAAAATATTTCGATAACTATTTTTTTTTTTTTTAAGGTTTTAATCAAACGTTGCGAGTATATTTACAACTATTGTTTGTTTTATAATATGATGAGAAACCTTGAATTGATAATAATATGATTTATTGGCGAATTTTGTCTGAAAAAAAAAATGATCAATAGTTGGTAAATATTTTATGCAGTGTTGAAAATTTTGAAATTTTAAAATTACCCTATTATAACTTTTTTCCAAGGAATCGAACTGCTCTGGTGTCTAAACCTGATATTTAGATCAGAAAGAGCCTGATCCCAGAGCTGAAGCCCAAAAGAAAAAAAAAATGATTCCAAAGTCGAAGCTCGATATTTAAAAACTACTGGCTCACAATTAGCTTTGGAGATGGAGCTGGAGTTTTTCAAAGTGTAGCACCTAGTTCTAGAGTTAGAACTGGAGCCTTACAAGATGTATCTGGCTGCTGAACTGGAGTCTTAAAAAACTCATAAGGATTTCATTTGACTTGCTTTTTTCTCTCATTGCGGAAATATTCACAACTACCGTTTGTTTTACAAAATGATGAGAAATCTTGAATTGATGATGATGATGCATTGGCGAATTTTGTCTGAGAAAAACGACCGGTAGTTGGTGAAAAATTTTCTGATATGATGATGAAAATTATAATAAAATTTCAAAATTACGTCGGTTTCATGATTTCGGTAATTTTTGGGTTTTGATATTTCAATTAGTTTCGTCGTATGTCAATTTTCGTAGCATAAATTAGGTTATAAAGGTTGATTGATTTGCTACAAAATTAGGGTGGGCGATAGAGAGTAGATAATACCGTCGAGAAAAATATTGGACCCTTTTTATAATTTTTGTTTGTTGAAACGCTGAGATCTTGAGCAGTGTAGGACATCTTATTCCAGAGTAGTCCCTTCTCTCGTCGGTCTTCAGAATAAAATGTTACAAATCTGATTTATGGCCGTAGAAATGCTTTTGACTTTTTCCACTGTCTTGCATTAGAGACTTGGTTTAACAAACAAAAGTGGGGATGACTATAAGCCATAATTCGGCTTGGGATGAGATTTTGGGGGAAAGGTGAAGGGACGCAAAAATGAAAAAAAATATGCTTTGTATAAGAATTGTACGATAAATGAAGATGTCGATTTATTTTGTGAAGAGAAGAGATTTTTTCTAACTTTTTTTTTGAAGAGTCAAATCAAGATTATTTCGGATCCTCACAACCCCTACTAAATTTACCCACATGCCAATTTTCAGCCCCGTTGCTCAGAGATGGAGTGCGATTTGCGAGAAACTAAATTTTTTAAAGATCAAAAAGAGGTAAAACTTTCATTATATTTCCACACCTATTTGAGGAAAGAGGTTGACTTTTCAATGTAAAAATTCTTGCTGAAAAATGGACCAAATCAGGGCCTAAAAAATTGTTTGCAACCCTAGTCACACACCCTTTTCCCCTTCAAAATTTGTGTATTTATATACGTATGAAAATTTTGTAAATTTTGAAGAGCTCGTTAATATTTTTTCTTTCTGTTTTAAATAATTGAATCGATATTTTTTTCTTTCAACCCAACCAGCCAGCGAAATTATTGAAACTTTTTTGTCAAGTTTTGTTGAGAAGGACCCGACATTAGAAGGCCCGTAGGGGCCTGTGCTGCCCAACTACTGATTCTCCATATATTCTGATACTCTGTGTAAAAATTTTATAGTCAATGAGAACCAAGCTATTGCAGTTTATCGATCTATCTTAGATTTGGGAGGGGAGAGTGACAACGAACTCCATTTTGAGGTCCTAGAAGACCATCGATACATTTTTCGGACATGTGTGATATTTATTCCTTTTATTTTTACTTTTCCACCTAAATTAAAAATCATTTGCTCAGCTCTATATCTACCAAAATCGATGAAATCTGAGGAGGAGGCTTAGATTGGCGGCGTATTTAATATTTTTGAGCGGGGATGACCTTGGGTCAAAATTCAGCTATGCCTGAATTTTGGGAAGGGTCTGGTAGAGGGCTAAAATGGCAAAAATTGTTCCCTTTTAAGCCAATCGATAAACAATTTAAAGTTACATAACTTATGTAAAAATTAATCTGCTGGGTCAATTAGGAGGGGAGATATGAGGTTTCCCTTCTTGTTTCTTCCCCATCTCTTGTCTAACTTGAGCTAGGAAGCTGAAATTTGGTATTTAAGAGTCATAGATGTGCCTTTCAAGTGTTTCGACTTTTCAATCCCATTGCTCCTCCTTAGAGCCCAGAAATGTGGTTTTTTGAGCGGGTTTTCTTATGTTTCGAGTATGTTCCGTGCATAATTCCCCTTTCATATTGAGCTAAAAAAATGAAATTTATCGACCAAAATCAATCAAATTTCTGCAGTGGGTTTAGATTGGCGGTGAATTTGATAATTTTTTTAGTGTGGTTGACGTTGAGTCAAAATTCAGTCATGCCCAAATTCGGGGAGAGGGGGATGATGAGGGGCTACAATGGCAAAAGTTGTTCCTTTTTAAACCAATCGATTGTGATCAAAAGTTGTACAATATTTCCAAAAATACGCATTCTAGGTGAATTTTGAGGGGAGACGTGGGAGTGGGTTCCCTTTTTGACCCTGAAAAAAGCTGTTTTTCTCATATCTACCCTTCAAATTGAGCTACGAGGTTGAAATTCGGCATGTACATTCAGCGAGGATTTTAGATGTGACTTTTGAGGGTTCATTTCATTTCCACATAGTACCCAAAATGGAGTTTTTTGGTTGGTTTTTCTTATTCTTCGAGTTTGTGGCAAGCAGTTTCCTCTGCAAATTCACTGGGGGGGGGGGGGGAAATTTGGTTTCCTCTGCAAATTCACTGGGGGGGGGGGGTGAAATTTGGTATGTAGATTTAGTAGTAGTCGTACTTGTGTCTTTTCGAGTGTTTCAACTGTTCAGCCCCGTTTCATGTCCTCACAACTCCAAAAAAGTAGTTCTTTGGTAAATTTTTCTGATTTTTCGAGTTTGTTCCACTGATATCTACCCTGAAAATTGAGCTGAAGGGTTGAAATTTGGTATATACATTTAGTAACAGTCTTAGAGCCTAGACCCTTCTTTTTGGGAGGTTTTTGCAGTTCACTGCAATATCTACCTCACCTCCCCCCCCCCTGTTTAGGAAAAAACACCGTGCAGTGCTGCTTATTAGCCTGATTTTCTGTGTCATATTGTCAATGAAAACCAGGCTGTTGCAGTCTATCGATCAACGATGGCGGGGGGGGGGACACCAACAAAATCCGTTTGGGATCCTAGAAAGTGATTAAGACAATTTTTGGCCATGTCAGATATTTATTTATTTTTTACAAATTTTTTTTCCCGAACGTTAAAATATTTTACTCTGCTCGATACTGACCAAAATCGTTCCAATTCGGCCAATTGGCTCAGTTTGGTGGCAGATTGGATATATATGAGTGGGGATGATCTTGGGTCAAAATTCAGTTTTGCCTCATTTTGTGGGAGGGAGTGCTGAGGGGCGAAAAAACTTAAAAATTGTTCGTTTTCGAGTCAACCGATAGAAAATCCAATGTTGTATAACATATCCAAAAATCAACCTCCTCAGTCAATTAGAGGGGGAGATATGAGAGTTTTTCCTCTTTTTGACCTTGAATAGGCCTGTTCCTCCTCTATCTCCTCGCTAAAATGAGTTACGAAGTTGAAATTTGGTATATACATTCAGTAGGGACCTTAGATGTGGCTTATGGACGTTTTTACTCTTTAGCCCCATCGAACCCTTCCTATCCTCAATGCTGATTAGGAAAATAGCATCGCTTCGGGATGCTTTTTTTCTCTAATTTTTGCCTATCTATTTTCTACCCAAGATTTAAATATTAGTGAATTTTATCTCGAGGTCACTGATTCGTCCTCAGTCGAGACTAAATTCGAGCGATTTTGGCCCGTATCAAGCTGAGTGTGGCGAGAGGGAATTACTGAATGAGTAAATGAATAGAAATGTTCAAAAAATAAGTGTTTAAAACGCCCAAAAATTAACTCAAAGGTATCCTAAGGCTACAAAATGAATTTTGTCGATACTCCTTTGGACCCTCCCCCACCCCTCCTGGTTGATAGTCTATTATAGCTTGGTTTTCTTTGACAATGTGACGAAGAATAAAATTCAGGCTAAAAATTGCACCGAACAGAATACAAATAAAATCACTTTTAGACGAAATCATTCTTCAAGTATCCGTTCGTTATTGTTTCGAATAAAACTGCGTATAAAAAGTAATGTAAATTTAATTCAGTTTTAATGGGGTCATATTTTAAAATAAATTTTGCAATTTTTTCATTTCTGAAATATGGTAATTCTAAGTCGTGTACTTCTGACGTATTTTCTACTCACACTAATATCCAGCTTTTGTAAAAAAAAAGATCCTAGAAAAATAACAGAAACATACGCTCATTATCTTTACACTTTGGAATTTGTTAATAGTTTTTTTTTTTTTTTTATCTGAAATTGATAACGATTTTTTATTACCTAAAAATACGTTAATGTGGAATAGCTCGTTTAGCAGGTATCATGTATATAGTTAGGGAAGAATAAGTACATTGTACGATAATTATTTACCATATAGTTATCTGACGTTCTTAGCAATATGAATGTAAAATTAGAGAAAGGAAATGATCCTTTATATGTACGTTTACGTTTTAGGTAAAAAGAAAAACGATTATCGTTTTTATTGTCACGTATATTATTTTTTCATTTTTTTTTTTTTTTTTTTTTTTTTTTTTTTTTTTTTTTTTTTTT
>FIZR01017321.1:0-17683 GCA_900060175.1 Ferrisia virgata
AAAGATAGTGAATTAGTGATAGTGAATACTTCACAATTTTTACAATTTTCTTGTTTAAAAAAAAAATCTATACTATCGACGGTAATATCGATAGTTTTACACTATCCACTCAAAAGCAAACTATCGATAGCCCAAAAAAAAAACTATCGATACTATCGACGATACTATCGAAAGTCGCCCATCACTAATTTCAATCGTCAACAAAATATGGGAGCGAGCCAGGTTATGTTTTTTTATGTGAGAAACGCATTCCAGGGCAATTTGGACATGTGACCAGAAGAGAAGTCGGAAATCTCGAAAACGAAATTCTCTTTGGTAAGGCTCCTGGTAGAAGAGGGAGAGGAAAATCTTCAACCAGGTGGTCTGATATCATTAAAGCGCGAATGGGCTCTGTGGTGAAAGCTGCTTCACAGACATAGGATCGTGATAGATGGCGTGCTCTTTTAGGTACAATATGGTCGTAAGTGACTGAAACCTACTAATGATGATGATTATTCGAATTTTACAAACAACAAAGAATTAAATTATTAAGATGCTCCAAAGATGGATCAACTGTAGACTCCCCTGACGATGTCAAAACATTGAACCCCTCCCCCCATCACAAAAAAGTAGCTAAATTTATAAGTGCTAAAAGCTGCACCTCAGTTTTATTTTTAAAAAATCACGAAATGCCAAAAAAAGAAAACTAATTGGTAAGGTACAGAGATATCAGTATTTAATCTCATTTCCCTTTTTATTTTACGTGCTGCATATTTTTGATAGTATTTAAAATATTCAGACGGGCTATTCGAGTTTCGTCACATCTATCGTTCAAGAATTTAGTATTCACTTCGCTACCAATTTAAATAAGACAGATTTGCATATAATTACTTTTATTTTATTGAAGTGACAAATGACTGAATTTTTTTGGGTTTTAGGTATCAAGCGCAGTTAATTTAAATCTCAATGTTCACATAAGTAGGTACCTAACCTACCTACTTCATATTTATAAATGTACTTTAAAAAAAAAAAAAAGTTAAATCACTGGCAGCTGTCTCACCAACGACACCGACATAGACGTTACTTTCACAGACGTTGAGCAAAAAACCTTTTCAAAGTGATAAAAAATTCATCAAGCTGCATAACGTTAAAACTTTCAACAAAAATCGATTAATAGAATTAAAATTGTAGTATTCAACACATCCAAACAAAGTAAAAAAAAAAAAAACTATCGAAGAAATGCAATTTCAAACGATCCATTTTATTATAAACCAAGCTACCTGTATTTCGTATGTATTTACAACCACAAAAAAAGAAAAGAAATTATAAACGGCAGCCATGTTATAAAACCTCTATTTATTAACTTGCCTTCATTATACACCCGGCTGAAAGAACCAACGAACGAATCAATTAGCTCGGCAGATAATCAACGTAGTACAGCAACAGTTGGCTCAGCCTAACCCAACCATAGTACAGCGAGCGTGCAAAAGGATTAGAATTTTAAATCCTTTTACCGATTAAATGGCGAGCGTATTTTATGTGGGTACGTGCTTCGAGGTTGGATGGATACCCAACGTAATATCTCGTTTTTATTTTTAGCCTGCCACTACCTGCCCTGTCGCTGGGTTTTATTTTTTATTTTATTTTTCATCGTATGTGCAATCGAAACAACGAGGACGAGGTAATCGAGCAAAACCAGCACCAGCATCCGAAACACTCGTGTAACGAATACCAATTGTAATAATGTAACAGTGAGCCAAGTTTATCCGGGTACGAATGAAAATTGCATGAATTTTTAAAATACCTACCTCGCCATTTATCTATCTATCTGTACTCCAAAGAAAACAAAGAAAAACAACAATAATGCTACGTGGAGAGTAAATAACTGTAGGTGTTTGTCGAATGTCGTACTTTAAAATATATCTTCTTTTTCATCTATTTCAATTTAAATTACACCATGTTGGAATAGTATTCTTCGCTGATATCGAACTCGGAAAAAAAAAACATAAAATGATATCATCAAAATTCAAAAAAAATCTACGTCATATTACGTATTACTTCATTGCACCCAAAATACACCAAAAAATTGTGATTAAATAACAAAAAATTTTATACAAGGATATAAAAATTTCTCAACGTTGAACGAAAATGACCGACACTGTGATGAATTTCAATGTAAGAATATTGTACCACAACGATCAACGACTAACACACATACACACGCACACCATTGCGACAAAATATCAAATAAATTACATAGCATAAGATACAAATGTTACTCACGCACTCGACGAATGTCAAATTTTCACATCACGTATCTAAAAAAAAAAGGGGACGGTAAAACAGACAACCAACAGATGCTCACAGCAGACGTTCATCACTGCTCGGTTTAAACAATTTTTTTTTTCTGTCTTTAGAAGGTGTGCAAGAGAAGTAGATACAACAAGTCTAAGCTCTATCAAATAACCTCCAACTTCAAATACCAGTAAAATTCGCATCGAGCAACACAAAATTTTATTTGAAAAAATTTTATAACATGAAATGTTTTCTATTGGTGGTGCTGGTGTTGATGCTGCCCACATATTCAATTTGTCAGGTAAGCTTAAATACGATTCAATTGTATAGAAAGTACTACAAGAACTGACACTATAGTAGAATGCCCGGTGGAGGAGGGGGAGAATTGAAAAATCAGTCATCGGGTCTTTAAAGAGCAATGGGACTATTGGGCATGCCATGTATTTATCTTGACACCATAATGGAAGGGTGGGGACATCGAAAATTCTGTCATCAGGTCTTAAAAGAACAATGGGACTATTGGGCATGCCATGTATTTATCTTGACACCATAGTGGGAGGGTGGGGACATTGAAAAATGTGTCATCACGTCTTGAGAAAACAACGAGGAGACTATTGGGCATGCCTTGTATTTATCTTGACACCATAATGGGAGGGTGGGGACATCGAAAATTCTGTCATCAGGTCTTAAAAGAACAATGGGACTAATGGGCATGCCATGTATTTATCTTGACACCATAGTGGGAGGGTGGGGACATTGAAAAATGTGTCATCACGTCTTGAGAAAACAACGAGGAGACTATTGGGCATGCCTTGTATTTATCTTGACACCATAATGGGAGGGTGGGGACATCGAAAATTCTGTCATCAGGTCTTAAAAGAACAATGGGACTAATGGGCATGCCATGTATTTATCTTGACACCATAGTGGAAGGGTGGGGACATCGAAAAATGTGTCATCACGTCTTGAGAAAACAACGAGGAGACTATTGGGCATGCCTTGTATTTATCGTGACACCATAATGGGAGGGTGGGGACATCGAAAAATGTGTTATCAGGTCTTAAAAGAACAATGGGACTATTGAGCATGCCATGTATTTATCTTGACACCATAGTGGGAGGGTGGGGACATCGAAAAATGTGTCATCAGGTCTTAAAAGAACAATGCAATTATCGGGCATGCCATGTATTTATCTTGACACCATAGTGGGAGGGTGCGGAAATCGAAAAATCTGTCATCATGTCTTGAAAAAACAACGAGGAAACTATTGGGCATGTCAAGTATTCCTTTTAATTTTGATTTTATTTCCCCTCAAATTATTTATTGAGTTTGATACCTATTGTTCGATCGTTATATAACGGTAGGTTTGGATCTGTATGAAAATAGCATCACTCACTCTTATGTTAATGACTTTCAAAAAGCATAGAAATTTTTTTTATAAACAAACAAAAATGATAATGGATAATCCGGTAATGTGAAAAATGGTAATTTAATTTAGAATTTACAACGGAGTAGGAATGGCTAATTCCTTAAAATTATCTTTCGATAGATAACTGGAATCTTCATTTTACTACTTTGATTGTGACGTAAATGAATTAACTTGAAAACCCCTACATGAAAATTTCCCTAGTTTTGCTATTTTTGCACAAATCTAAACCTGCCACAATGTAACCGTCAAACAATACCAAAATCGCTGAAATTCGAATTATAAATCTAAATTTTCGAAAGATTGAGTACACACGAGTAGAGAGATCTTGGATTGAAATTCAGTCATATACGGATTTGGGGGGGGGGGATCGTGAAAATCGTTCGTGTTTAAACCAATCGATTGAAAATCAAAAGCTGAATAATATATACAAAAATCGGTTCCCTATATCGTGTCAATTAAAAAAAAGGCTAAAGGAGCTTTCCCCTTTCTTCACAATGTAAAAAGTTCATTTCCATACGCCTCCTATTCTTATTGAGCTAGAGGGGTGTGAAAATGTGGTAGGCAGACTTAGTAGGTATCCTAGACCTGAATCTGAGAGATTTAAATTTTTCAGCTTGTCCTTTGTGTACCAGCTCCCTCCCCCCTTCCCTCTCTACTCACAACAACTCCAGAAAAGTGGTTTTTGGTTGGAGTAAGTATGTTTCTTGTCGCATTTCTCGTTTGTTCTTCTCATATTTATAAATACCCCTCTAGCTCAATTTGAAGGGTATACTTATACTCTACAAATTGTTCTAGAAGTGTTGAAAGGGCATAGCCTGGTAAGAATGTAGAATTTTCAAACTATCCAGACCTTGATTCCGATGGTCTAGCTTCCACATAAATTGAAAAAAAAAAATGAAAATTTGTCTTTTTTTGAGATGTTCAACAAATTTTGAGCGAAGTAAGTCCCCTACACCCCCCACCAAATCATAATCAAACTGATTAAGAGATTTTTTCTATTTTCCATTTTATTTCATTTTCTCACTTCTCGCCAGCTTTACCCCATGTCTTGGGTAAATTTTAAAACCAGGCTTAAAAAAAATACAACTTTTGTGTAGAAAGATGAAAACGATAATCTTCAATTTTTACAGTCTCGCTGAACCTCCTTTCCCCCTAACTATACCACTGGTACAGGGTGGTATTGAAATGTTGCTAAGAAGCTCGAGCGAAGCGAGTGTCAAAATTTCGTGAAATATTAAAAGTGTGACGCTCAAACACGCTGATTAAACGCACCTTCAGGTGATGAAATTAATTTCTAAGTTAGGGAAAAATGACTTCGTGTAGGTATAAACTTTCAAATCTTTTATTTAAATGTGAATAATGTCAAAAAAAGTTGAACAAAGAAAAGAATGATATGTGCCCCCATAAAATAAAGACTCTTTTATAAAATAAGAATTAACAAAGCGAAAAAAGAGAAGTGAAAATGACACGAATGAAGCGAGAGTGAAAAGCTATTGATTTTGGATGATTAAAAACCAAAAAACAACAGATTTATGAAAGAGCAATTTTTCATTTTTTTAATACTTTCGAACAACTTTTACCCGCTCATTGGGATACTCTCGATTTTTTTTCTTTTTATCCCCCAAGACATCTTTAAGCTGTATATCGACCAAATCGAAGCACGTTAACCTGGGCCAACTTGGCCTTCAAGTTACGGATATTTACAGAATTTTCAAGTAATGCGAGTCTCAAGAGTTTTTTTAAAAAATGAAGGTATCATCTTGTTAGAGAACAACAAACTGAGCGTAAAACATTCAAATAATTTTCGCCCAAGATCAAAATTGTAGGAATTATGAGAGATCAAATATCCGAACTTATGAAATAAGCATGAGAATAGGTCAGGAAGGGAATTAATTCCCTGATTTCAGCAATTTTTGTACTGAATATTTACTTTGATTGGGAAATGCACCATATAAAATTTGAACCCTTCACCTCAGAGAGGGCAGTGTTAGGGGACCTTCAAATAAGGCGAAGCTCAAATTTTGTTTAGTGCTTCGAGATTTTCAAGGTATTAGGCCCAAAATTCACCCCCCCCCCCATATCTCAACCTTGAGTGTGAATAAGCTCGTTGAAAAACATTCTAAGGTGTGGAGAGAGGGAGGAGGAGCATCGCAATGCGTTGCTTTTTGAACCTAATAAATAAGAACATTGTCTATTTGCGGAAAAAAAAGAAACCCCCTGCAATGGTTTTTCTTGTTCAATGGTAGGGGTACAGGTAGATCTTTGGGGTGAACAGTTGAAACCTCCAAAAGGCACTTCAAGGAGTTTTACAAAATGTACAATTGTACATAACAAATTTTAACCCTCTAGCTCAATTCGAGGGGGAGACATGCGAGGAACAAACTCAAAAAATAGGAAAAACCGCCTGAAACCCCAATTTTTCAGGGTGAAGAGATGGGATATAATACGGATGAAAAATCTGAACCCTGAAAAGACACATCTAGAACCCCTACTGAATGTGTACGGTCAATTTCAATATCCCATCTCAACATGGAGGAGAGATATACGCGGAATAGTTTTTTTTCAGGGTCAAAAGGGGGAGGGGAATTCCATCAACCTCACCCTTTTTGACGTAGATGGCTGATTTTTGTGTAAACAATAGTACTTTGGACTCTCCATCGACTGTTTTAAAAACGAACAATGTTTGCCTTTTTAGCCATTCAGCACCCCCTCCCCTCTTCGACAGATTTGAACATGACTGAATTTTGACCCAAGTCCTACACTCGACGATATCCAATAAACCGTCAAAATAAGGGTACTATCTAAATTTGATCGATTTTAGTCAGTGTCGAGCTACATTAATGACTTTCAGTGTTGGGGGAGGGGAGGGGGGAATAATCAATAAACGGAATTAATACCTGACATGGTTAAAAATGGTCTCAATGGTCTCTTAGGACTCCAAATCTTCCGTAAGTCGTGGAAAAATTAATACTCAAACAATTCAAGCCATGGCTCCCTCCAAATTTTTTTTCAAATTTTCAAAATTTTCAACCCTAATGATTTCGAATCACAAACTTAGCCCATATTATGTTCCTCATAGCGCAGATTGATCAGTTCACAATCCCATTCTACAGGCATCCGATAACAGTAAATGGACCATAAAAAATTGCCACTCAGAAGAACCCGATGACGGCGAACCCGAAGGATGGACAAGTTGGTACACAAGAGGGCGAAACACATTGCTAGGAAAACCACAATGCTCATGTTGCTGTCCGCAAGAAACCAGCTCTGCATCGTTGGTTTCTAGGGAGATCTCAAACGATACTGTTGAGTCAGCCTGCAAAACATGCTACAGCATAATTAAACCGGGCACTTGCTTGATAGCAGCAAATTGCGCTTGCTGGTTTACAAACGCACCTTTCTTGAGGTCTATTGCTAAACTGATATTCAAATGTATTTCATTTTCATTGGCCGAGTGTCGTAATACGTGGTTACGTTGCTTATAATTGCTTCGCTAGTTATTTATCAAAAATTTAGCGCACATATTACGTACTTTATTTTGGGAGAAAATCAAGGTATATTCAATTCATCTCTAACTTGATAAAAATTTCGCATCGCATTATTTACCGATAAAGTATTGGAAATACATACACCACGCCGTTGGAAAAGCTAAAATTTTGGCGAATGATGTAACGATTTTATTTCAACTAACGGTCGCTCGTCAATCATTCATCAGCGTAAAATGTAAGCTTATAATAGCTTTCGTTTCGTGGTCTGATAGATTAACCAACTTGTGGTTTGTGATAATGTAGCATCGTACATAGCAGACCCTACAGCTTTACGTAATCTAATACACGTGAAAGTAAGAAATACCAGCTTTGAGGGATGTTTCACCCTTACAAACAGATAAAAGCATCGTATTTGCGATGCTAGTTATGCGAGGAGCAAACTCGAAACATAAGAAAAAACTACCAAAAAAAAATTTTTGGGGCTGTCAGGAGGTGCAATGGAGCTAAAAGGTCGGAACCCCCAAAAACAGACATCTAGGGCCTTAACTAAAGGTACATGATAAATTTAAGCTTCCTGCTCAATTTGCTGGGGAGATAGGGAAGGAACCACCTATTTCAAGTTCAAAAAGGGAATAAACCCTTATAATCTACAAAAAACGTTAATTCTTAATTTCTTATCATTTTAGAAGCAAAAAAATAAAAAAAAATCACTCCAAATGTCATTTTAAATTTGAATCAGAAATCCTGACTTTCCTTGTCATAATGTCAATAAAAACCAGGCTATTACTGTCCACCAACCTACGACGGATAAGGGAAGGGAAGATTCAACAAAACGTTTTAGGGTCATAGATGATCATTAAGACCATTTTTGGCCATATCAGATATTTATTTTTGTTTATTTATTTTTTCTACCAAAACTAAAAATCATTGGCTCAGCTTGATACCGACGAAAATCAGTCAAATTTGAGAAATAGGCTTGGATTGGCAGCGAATTTGATATTCTTGTTGTATAACATATCCAAAAATCAGCCATCTTGGTCAATTAGGAGGGGGAATATAAAGGATTTTCTTTTTATGATCGTGAGAACAGATTATTCCTCTCCCAATCGAGCTAGGAAGTTGAAATTTGGTATGTAGATATAAGTAGGTTCTAAATGTGCCTTTGTAGGGAGGAGGAGATGTTTTGACTTTTTAGCCTAATTGCAATCCCCCCCCCCCCTTCTGAGCTCAAAAAAGTAATTTTTTGGGGGAAAAGAACTTGTCAGTAATCACCAATTTTTCACTAAACGGCTAAGATATTATGAGAAAAATCAGTCATTATGTCAATTTAATTCTCCAAAGGGGTAAAAACGCAAAGAAGTGTTAGGGAAATCACTCAAAATACTATTTCAAAATGGCAGAGACACATGAGACAAAAAATAGCACCACTTTGCGATACTTTTTCAGCCAAATTTTCGGGTTATGTTACATTTATGAGAACTGAAAAAAAGCATGTGTTCGATGCATTTTTCCTAATCAGCATTGAGGGTAGGAAGGGTTCAATGGGTCTAAAAAGTCCCCTAAAGGCACATCAAGGGTCCCTATAGACGGGACATACCAAATTTCAACTTCCTATCCTAATTTGGAGAGGAGTTGAAAAGTTGGGCCCCCCCCAAAGACGTATCATTCTAGGGGCCCTGCTGAATGTGCATAGCTAATTTCAAATTCTTAGATCAATTTGGTGATGAGATAGGAGAGGAACAGTCATTTTTCAAGGTCAAAAGGGAAAAAACTCCCGTATCTTCCTCCTAATTGGCTTAGGAAGTTGATTTTTGAATATGTTACACAACTTTTGATTCCCTATCAATTGGCTTAAGAACGGTTAATTCTTGCGTTTTTCACTCCTCAGCACTTCCTCTTCCAAATTGGGGTGTAACTGAATTTTGACCCAAGTTCATCCCTACTCATATATATCTAATCCTCCGCCGAACTTGGTCGATTGACTGAATTGGTGAGATTTTGGTCGGCTTCGAGCGGAGTAAATGATTTTAATGTTGGGGAAAAAAATTGGAAAAAAAATAATAAAATAAAGATCAATATTTGATACAGTTAAAAATCGTGTTAATGGTCTAATGGTCTTCTAGGACTCCAAAACGGATTTTCGTGATATCCCCCCTCCACCGTTGATCGATAGACTGTAATAGCCTGTTTTTCATTGACAATATGACATAGAAAATCAAGCTAAAAAATACTGGAAAACATCACATCAGTTTAATGTACCTGCCCAAATAAAATTAACCAAATCCAGAGAAGCATCTTTCATACAGTATGTCCCAAATTAATATGAATCCCCTCTAACCAGTAACTATGCAACTCACACTGAGTCAACGTATGCATGTTTGACTAATCTCTGAAACGAAGGCGCCGAAATATACAGTTATAGATTAAATATTGGGGCCTCGTGAATGATTGAAATAACCGGAAAAAAGTGTTTTAAAATGTGAGTTTTATTCAAACACAATTTCTAAAAAGATAACTCTGAACTGGTGAAATTTTCTAAAATGATTCTTGAACCAATTTAAATCTTCCGGAAGATGCTGTTTTAGACGTTTATGTCTAATTATTGGAAAATATTTGAATAGACGTTTGGGTAATACGACTACCAATGGATTACTCAAATCCTTGATGAGAATATGAGATTTTTATTTCAAAATTGGAACTAAGCATGAAAGAAAAAAAATACAGTACAACGTAGACATACATATAAATCCGAATAAAATAAATGCATTTTTTAAATAAAATTCTCACACGTAAAAATTTTTAAAGTCTTTGCTCAAGTTTCGATCAACGATCAACACACAGAAACAGGAACCAATAATTATCGCATAAATCGTAATTTTGATGTCATTCATCTAATCGACAAATGTCAAATTTTTACCTCACATTTCAAAATTTAATGGTAAAATAGAAAACGAACAAATGCACTAAGCGGACGCTCATCAGCCCCATAAAAATGAGCGTCTGCTGCGCACATCTGTTAATTGTGTATTGTACCATAATTTTTTCTTTTTTTTTTTTTTCATTTTACAAGTAAGTAATGTAAGTACCATCAACCACACGCGAAACATTCGTGAGAAATTCATATCAAGTAAAATTTTGAACAACATTTGAAAAAAATTTCACGACATGAAATGTTTTCTGTTGATGGTGTTGGTGTTTCACCCATTTTCTACGAGTCAGGTAAGCTTTAAATACGAAAAATATATATTTTATATTCGTGTAAATTACTCGTGTGAATTACTGGAAGACGATATTCAGATTGTAAAGATGCCTTAAACAAAGATGCCCACTTTTTTTATACAGCTGAAGACTATATTTAAGGGGGGGGGTGGCGGGGTAGGAGGACTTTCTATTTTAGGTTGTTTACCACACACCTGGGAATAATTTGGCTTGATTTTGGATGGATCGTGATAATTTAAAGTGATTGATAATGACGCATTCGTGACTTCCATTGCCTCTTGGTTTTGTTTATGACTTTTTCATCAATTTCAAGAACCAATTTTCCTCGCACATTGAAAAACAAGTACATTAAAATGTAGTTGAATAAACACCAGAAAGAGTAAATATTTAGAAAAAAAATCTTCACCGACAGTACACGCATCAGGATTATTTAATTTTAATTTCTTTTTCAAAATTTGGAGGGGCGGGGTTAATGAAAAGAGTTGTGAAATAAATCTCATAATTTCTCATGACATGGCATAATAAATGAAAGTATTTTTTACTTTTTTACCTCGAAATATTTAAGATTAAAAATTTTTCTATTTTTAAGCATGATTTTAAAACGTCTAGAAACCAAAAATTGCGATTTTTTTTGGTCTCATGCAGCCTACCATAACATGTTAATAGCAAAACAAAATCAAAAAAATAATTTTTTTTATATTTTTCATGTAAATTTTGAAATTTTAAACCAAAAGGGGGGTGAGTAAGGGTCATGTTAGAGACTCCAAATTTTTATCACATTCAATTGACGCCATTTCGCTACATTTTTCTACTACTCCCCACAAATTTAACATTGAAACGTCCTAGTATACAGGGTGTCCGGCGAGTGAATGTCAAGACTTGAATTTGAATATTCACCTATGTTGAAAATTGAAGGGACACATGGTTGATTCAAAAATTACTATCGAAACGAATTTAGTTTTGTTCATTTTTTTAACCGACTTCAAAATTGGAGGAGTTATTTTAATAAGTAGACCAATATGAAATCTTTCAAAACAAATAGCCTCTTCGATGCTGCAGTTGGTCAAAAAATGAACATAATAAAATTTACTCAGTTTTTCACCTATCATCCATTCGAATATTTAAAAATTCGTTTCGATAATTATTTTTTATAACGCTCATTTGTCCTTTCAATTTTCAAGAGGGATAATTTTTTCACCGGACATGTTTTTTTAAATGGTTCGATCCTATTTTAAATCGCCAACGGAACAAAGTACGCACCATACTGTTCAGAATATTGAATAGATAATTCACAACGTCATTTTACAGGCAACCGACATCGACATATTGGACGGGAATACTATAGATTTCAAATCGCCGTTACAAAATTGTAAATTTGACTACTCCAAAGAATCTGAGCAATCCGCAGGATTGATGGGATGGTACACAAAGAGCCGAAATGCATTGTTTGGAAAACCACACTGTTCGTGTTGCTGTCCACAACGCACAAATTCAGCGTCAGTAGCTCTCCGAGACATATCAAGCGACGCGGTAGAGTCAGTCTGCAGAACGTGTTACAATCTTATGAAACCTGGCACTTGCCTGATAATAACTAGCTGCGCATGTTGGTTTACAACTACACCTTTTCTCAGATCTATTTCGCAATTGATATTGAAATGTGTTGCAGTAGCATTTGCCGAATGTTACAGTGCATGGTATCTATGCGAATGATTTATAAAAGTTTGGATCTTTAGTAATACTTATGGCTACAATAACTCTGCGATGCAAGTGCTTCGGAGGAAATTTTAATTTTAGGTAAATAAATTTACAGCTTGGGTCTTTCATTACAACGCAACGATAGTCCATCACTTCTCAAACATAGCGTTAAAAATCTCGGATTGGCTGAGGCATTACTTCTTGTCTTGGATTCCCATTCATACTACTGCATTAAAAACTTACCTTTTCAGAGCTGTGAGGGGGTGCTATGGGACTAAAAAGTTGAAACCCCTGAAAAGCACATCGGGAACATCTACTCAATCTACATATCAAATTTCAACTTCCTGGCACAATTTTGAAGAGAGGTATGCGAGAAACTAATTCAAAAAATAAGAAAACCCGACAAAAAGCCACATTATTGGAGCTAGAAGGGTTGCAATTAGGCTGAAGAGTCGAAATCCCCAGAAGGCAAATTTAGGCCACCTATTAAATGTAAATTCCACATTTCAACCACGTTCTTCAATTTGGAGGAGATGTATGAGGGGGGAGGGATAAAAGGGTCTTTTTCCAAGATCAAAAAAAGTAAATACCTTCATATCACCCCTCGTAACAGTCTTAGGAGGCTGATTTTTGGAATAAGCGTTTAACTTCTAATTCTCTATCAATTGGATAAGAAAGGGGACTACTTTTTGAGATTTCAGCCTCTTAGTACCTCTTCCCCCAAATTTGGGTGCACCAGAATTTTAACTCAGAGTCATCTCTGCTCAAAAATATCAAATCTACCTACAACCGAAGCCTACTTCCCAAATTTGATTTATTTTGGTCGATATGGAGGTAAAGAAATGATTTTCCATTTCCAGAAGGGGGAAGGGAAAACATAAAATGAAGTGAATATGTATAGGACATGGTCAAACATGGTCTCAATACTCTTCTATGGCTACAAAACGGATGTTGTCATGCTCCAACCCTCATCCATCCGTTGTAGGCCAAAAAACCGTAAAAGTCTGGTTTACAATTCACATTGGCAATGGATAAAAAAATCAGGCTAAAAAATTTCAACCAAAATACAATCGATTGTTTGAAAATTGACCATACAGGCAAAAAGATCTCTGATGAGAACTGGACAACTTTTGCTTGAGATCATTCAGACGTTGGTTTTGCATCACACAGTGTGTACTGTGAGAGGTCAAAATATATTAATTCAGTGATATAGGTGGAGGGGGAGAGGGTTTCAGTGAGGCAAAAAGTTGACACCATCAAAAAGCACATCTACGATCTACATACCAAATCTGAAAAGCGAAACATTTAAAAGACACATCTAATGCCCCTTCAAAACATAGGAAAACCACATTTCTGGGCTGTAAAGAGGGAGGAGGGAATGGGCCTGCAGAGTTGAAACTGTCAAAAGGCATATATATCTATGTGCGCTAGTAAGTCTACTGTAACCTTTCTTTTTATTGTGGGGGTGAGGTGGGAGTGTGACTATCAGTGCTGAATAGATGAGATGCTGGTCTTGTGCACGATTCACGACCTCACCTTCTTCCAAATAAATTAAACAAAAACTTGCTCTTGTGAATACTTGGAACATCGTACATCTGCAGAGTGCTCATAAAAAATTTTCAAGACAAGAACAATTTTCAACTGAAAAAACCCCACCTACAAACAAACGAAGTATCTAGTTATATGGGGAAATTTTTGGGGAACCTTGACTGATAATTTTGAATTTTTCCCATCTACCGCCAAAAAATATAGCCAAAAGGCAAGTGATAAAACACAGGTATCGAGCGGGGTTACACCTTTCACATGACTGGGTGAAAGGTTGGGGGGAGGAGGAGATAAGCGATTCACTACTGCAGACATCCAGCACTGAGGGCGAAGTCGCAAAGTACTTTTCCAGTATGGTCTCCAGCACTGATGGCGAAAACTCATCGAAAACCAACCAGCTTAAGCCCTTACCCTGATTTTCCAAATAAATTTCGAGGTTCCGGACCAGCACCACTCTAGCTTCAAAAGTGAAGCTAGCAGTCGGTACCAGCGATTCCCAGCTCCCAGAGGGCGGAAATGTGATACTCTAATCGTATGCTAACTACAATTAGCCCAGTTCCGAAGCCAGCGCCTCCAGCCAGTTCAACTTCAGCTCCAAGGGCAAAGTTGGCGAAAAGAAAGCGACCTCAGTGACAGTGTCAGGCCCAGCTACACTCCAGCAAGACTCCAGCTCCGAAGGCGAAGGCTGCAAAGTATGCGGTAGCCTGTCGCAGTGGTAGATAGTCAACTGTCCCAGCGTGACTCTCCAGCAACAAGGGCAAAGACTCAGCGATACCATTGAGAACATTTCAACTTAAAATCACAAAATCAACCCTAGTCAAGGGCAACTAATTTTTGCTCAACATTTCAGCTTCAAATATTAAAATTAATTCAGGTTCAAGCTCAACTGTTGGCGAGTCAACGGATGATGCACTTCAACTCAAAATCATAAAACCAATTCTTAATAAAATAAGTCTATTGATGTTATTCCAGGCCATAAAAATCTGTCCACTGATGTCAGGTCAATGATGATGTCTGACATCACACTATTCATGGTCCACTAATAACATCTCCAATTTTTCACAACATTTCAACTAACTATCATAAAATCAATTATTCATAAAATAAGTCCACTAATGTCATTCCAGACTATAAAAATAAGTCCACGGAAGTCAGTATAAGGACGATTTCACACTGTTGACAGTCCACTAATGTCATCTCTTATTTTCCTCAACGTTTCAACTTAATATTATAAATCCAATCCTTCATAAAAAAAAGTCCACTGATGTAATTTGAGGCCATAAAATTCTGTCCCCCGATGCAAGACCAATGATGACATCACACTGTTGATGAGCCACTAATGTCATCTCCAATTTTCCTCAACATTTCAACTTAATATTATAAAATCAATCCTTCATAAAATAAATTCACTGCTGCCAGTCCAATGATGACGTCACACTGTTGATGGTCCACTAATGTCATCCATGAGCTATTAAACATCTTTTGATGTTGAAAATAATGAAAAAAAAATGTCTAACATGGCCAAAAATAATCGTAATTATCCTCTAGAGCCCGAAAACAAATTTTTTTCAATAGACTGTAATAGCCTGGTTTTGATTGACAGCGCGACATAGGAAATTAGGCTAAAAATGAAACGACTACAAGTATACCCCTTTAATGAAAATCTTTATGTACTAAATTATCTCGTAGCTCCTTCAATTTTCATGCTAGGAAAAAATCAAACAAGACAAAATTTGTTTAACTTATAATACATCATGAATTTCTACAATCTTTTTTTTAATTTTTTTTTTAGAAAGATGTTCTATTTAATTGACAGCAATAGTCCCATCAATTTCATCGTTAGACCAACAATAAATACCTATCACAAAATTGAATTAAGTTTTGCACCTGTTATCCATTTTCAAACTCGAAAATTCATTTTGCACTCAATTTTTCAAGACTAGCATTTGTACCTTTGGTTTTCAAGATAGGCAACTTATTCATATAGCGTGTTTTTTGGGTGGTATCCAGTTATTCCGAAGATTAGATTTTGGCAATCTCTCAATGGACACCCTGTATACTAAATTTAATTTTTTTACTTTTTTAAATCCGTTAGCATGGTAACTAATAAACTCCAGTAACGTTAGATGAATATTTAGGAGATTTTTTTCCCATACTACTTGTCTTTACTTGTTCCCACATGCATGTCTATCGTATTCGACCTGATTGCTTTTATATTCGTGGTCTCTCACACCGAACAATTCTAATCAAAACTTTTAATAAAAAAAAAAAAAGAGAGAAGAAAAACATCCAACACTCTGCACTCTGCAATACGAATTAAATCACACACGCAAAAAAAAATCGATAATGCAAACATACAATCGTGTACTTCGAAGTCACACGCCAAATACGAATAGAAAATAACAACGTCAACAACTTTTCGACGACAATTGTTAGATACACATATGAAATCAAAGCCGACGTCGACTTATACACTTATTTTACCAAAACAACGATGATGAAGTTGTAAAAGCGTGCGAAGGATGATGGAGAGGGGAAAAAAAAGAAGAAATACGATAGAAAAAAAAATACCCAGCGACGTAAAATTTACGTCGCAAGAGACAGTTATTGAATCAATTTTCATCATTCGTTCGCTCGTTCGTTCCAAATTGTTAACTCGATTGTTCGAGACTGAAAGGCCGAAACGAAATGACATAAATTTGACTATTGTGCTTTGTGTTTTTCTACCCTTTCTAGTTCTATCTTCAGCAGTCGCTCACTGGTGAACTTGTAATCGTTGTTACAACATTTTCGGGTTACCAAATTGCCAATAATAGAGTACCTTTTTGTCGATTATTTAAATGAAAAAAAAAAAAAAAAAGAGAGAGAACCGGGAAAAAAATCTAATTTAAAGATACGACCAAATTGTCAACCGAGAAAAGGTAATGAAAAAATTCCAATTCGCGCTCTGTATTGTTGATTCTTTCTTCCTAGCTCGTTTAACGTTTCTTATATTGAGTTTCAATTCTACCATAGCATAGGTAAAAAGAGCTCATCTTTTTTTTTTCTCCTTCGACAAAAATTCACTATATTTGCACGCGCAAATTTGATGTTTTGTAATTTTTATTTTTAAATAAACCAGTAAGTATATGTTGAGAATCAAAAAACCATAGAAATTTCTTTTTCCAATATCATTTTATCGAATACTAGCCGGTTTACCCATCCTTCGGATGGACTATGAAAATTTAAAAAGGAAAATGAAACTGATATGAACACGGAGATAGATAAAATATAAAAATTAGTGTATACACTATTTAAATTAAGTATAAAAAAAAGTATTGACCAATCAGATTTTGTCGTTTTCAAAAGATTCGCTCGAGTCAATTTAGACAAAAAATTTGATGCTAGGTGCAATGTCAATGGTAAACAAAATCAGTTTTATTTTTTCTAACATCAGATCTTCTTCCCAGTCAGTAATTATTTTAATCTTCAAAGTTGAAACGAACGAATTTGCACAAAATGAAAGTTTGTCGATACCTTAAAAATAAGGTATACACTAATTCGTTTTCAAAGTGAACGCAATTCAGTTCACATTGGGGTCATCACATTAGCACTATGTCTGCGTAGGTCTCCAAAACAAATACTTCAGTTTTGAGAGTTTTATTTATTCATTTATTTATTTATTTATTTATTTATTAGTACCATGTACAGATACAAGCCTAGAGGCACTTACATGGAGATATTACATTAAAGAGTGTTTATCTATGATTGAGGCTAGATAGATTAAAAGTGTTAGAATAGACTTGACCTTAACTTTAAAATTAAATGCGCACTGACAGTTTGATGGTGTTGAGATATTGGAGCAGGTTCATCACTTTTTCGCTGCTATCAGCGAGAAGTTTTTTTAAGTCGTTGTTGTCGAAAAAAGTGTTTCGAGCAGTTTGATATGATGGACATTCAATGAGGACATGGGGTATGGTACTGAGGATATTACATTCGGGGCACAGGGGAGGAGGAAGTTTTAGGAATAAATGCTGGTGAGTGAGGAGTGAGT
>FIZR01017324.1:0-14196 GCA_900060175.1 Ferrisia virgata
CTGAAATGTAGAGGGCGCAAAAGTCCGATTAATCGACGATTAATCGATGCTACTCAGATTATTATTATCGGGGAGAATCGAATCGAAAATAATCGATTAATATCGTAATCGTTACATCTCTGCCCTAGAATGTGTCTTATACTACATAAAATGCTTAGCCTGTCTGACTCGTGTATTTTGTTGACAATTAAAATGTTCATTCATCGCACAGTCCGCAGTATCATCAGCATATTTCACCAGACCCATATCTCATAGGCATCAATTTTTCTTTTATCACCTGCCTTCAACATGCATGTTTCCCCAGCATATAGGAAAACAGAGAACACAAGTGATTGTGTAAGTCTATTCCTTACCTTTCTGGATATCTTGTTATTACATGTGACATTACACAGTCAGCTCATGGCTGATTTGCTCAGATCGATTCAGCGCTGTAATTTTGTCGATGAACCTCCCATCTGCTTCAATGATGGAGCCTAAATATACAAAAGTGTTACTTTTTTGTATTTGCTCTGAAATGTAGAAACTGGAAGACACTTGGCCCAATCCTCCATCATAGCTTCCACTTTTTGATGCATTAATATGAAGTCCAAGTTTTTTGCTGGCGCTCTTTACCAGATTGATGAGCTCCACCATTTCCTCTTCATCCCAAAGTAATAAAGGTCACCTCTCCTATTTGGCATCCTCTAATTCACAAGAAGACTGAGTTTCCCTTCCTGATGTGAATTTTTCAACTGTGTTCTTCTGGTTTTCACTAATTCCTAATATCAACAAACCTACTATATTCATTTCATTTTCAAGTACACCTGAGTTATCTGTAGTCTTCAGGTCACATTCATTCCATTTACCTATTTTGCTAATTTTCTTCATAAAATCGTACTGATTAGTGCGAATGGATTTTTTTTAGCAACTCTAGCACATTTAAGGGACACCAGAACTCAGGTTATTTAAATTTATCGCACTCATTAGGTGTTTTTTGCAAGCATGATTACTATAGGTTTGCAGGTTTTACAGTGGCAGCCAGTTTACCCTTTTGGTATGGAGAAGTTTGAAGTGTTTGTGTGTATGTTGATATGTGAAGAGTGAATTAAGTGATATTGAAAGACTCGAAGAAGGACTCGTAATAAACATGTATGTTACACAGATCCTGACAGAGCATGGGGATATCACTGTGTATCTTCATGAAAAGGTAAAGAAACGATCAACAGTAGTCTACCAGAGATATACATCTGGAGAAATCGAGGACGATATTCATATTATTGTGAGTTGCGAGCAATGATAGAAAAGTAGCCTGTGGGTGTCTTAAGACTGAATTGCAGATTCAAGGCAATCTGGACCACTGCCCTTTTCTTGACTTGCTCGGGAAAGGTGGTGGCCCATTCGCAACCTTTGCCAAGGCTATTTTTGGAAGAAGAGAAAGAAGTAACCATTTTATTTTATGTTAAAAAGTCAAGAAGAAGTTATCTAATTATAAGTTTCAATCGTTCTTAGATTAAGATGTTAAACTAAGACGTAAGTTAATGCAATGATTCATACTGTGTGGTAAAATTGTAAAATTAGGAACACACAGTATGAGGAGTTCAAAAAAAAGTACACTAGTATGGACCAGGGGGAGGAAGGAGTTCATCTGGTTTTCTCTTGAGTGCAATGAGAAAATTTTATAACCCGTTCCCACAAGGGGGACTAGACAATTACTGTTGACTAAAAACAAAACACGATCTAGTTACTGTCTTCTGTAACATTGAAGTAAATAGATGAAATGTTCAAATAGCAGATGAAGGATCCTTATTGATGCTGCAAGTGAAATTTCAACTCCCTAGCTAAAGCATGACAGATATGTGTGGAACAAACTCGAGAAACAATGAGTACCACCGAAAAACTATTTTTTCAAAGTTGTGAAATTGAAAAACACAATATTTAGCATTTCTGCCCCACAGCTCCCTTCTCTCCATAAGGAAAAATACATAGGTATCAATGTTTGGCTGGTTCAAAAATAGTCTTAAGTGGATTTGTTTAAGCAGAAACGGATTTTATGTACATTATTCCAGCTTTCACATTTCAACAACTGAAGTTTTTCTTAAGAAAATCCAGCTAAAAATTAAGAAAGAGGCCCGAAACCTTGAGTTATCAGTTCTCTTTGCATTTTCATTTAGTAAACATTATGAATTTTCAAAATAGACGCCAGTATCATGGTAATTTTCCACTTCTACGACTTCTTTTATAATTTATAATTTAAAGTTTAATTCAGCGTATACTACCGCTTACCTTTAAAGTAATATTTTGGATTAGCCAATAAGGTAAACAAGGTTCTAGGATAGCAACTGTTGACGAAGATATGAAAACAGCGCCTAATATTATCAAAATAAAACCATCTTTTATCAAATGACACCATTTGGAATCACCAACGATAAGATCGCAATTAATGTTCAACTGAAATACGAATAATAGTTTTTTTGTGCATACATAATATCCAGGTAGATGTGGTATAACTTATCACAAAACATCAGCGTACGAAAAATAAAAAATAAAAAAAAGCCAATATCCTATAGGAAAAAAAATAATAATCGATATTCTCATACATTACAACAAAGCATAAAATATTTTATCATGTTAGTAAAGACACGCCTTTGCAGCATCGTAACAAACACGACAACATTTTCATAGCAGCAAAATTCCACCCTCCGGCTTATAGTAATTTTATTTTAAAAACACAACGAAATACTATAAAAAGAAATTCTCGACTGCCACAAACCATTTGAATAATCTACGCCGCGCCGGTATTAGGCTTCGTTTCATTTTAACTATTTTCTTAACCGAAAAATTTGACTTTTAGATTAAGCACATTTTAGAGAATCTTAGCGAAATTTATCATTCGTGTTAATTATTCCGTCAGCTTTCAGTAAGTTACGTTTACGTAGGAAGACGAATTGATAACTTTTCGAAAACAAATTTTATCCTGAAGCTCAGCTTTATTGGTTTTATCAGAGCTGCCTACACGAGCAAGTATTACAAACTTGGAGAGTATCTCAACCGAGATATTTACAAAATCCCTTTTAAGGTCAAAATCAAAGCTAACAAAACCAATAAACCAAGGTGGTAAAAATTTAAACAATTCTACGCTTTTGGTAAATTTTTCACGTAGGCCTTGGTATACATATACAGTATATTTTCTCTGATGAATGATGGCTCCCTACTTAATCCTTTCAGCAACACGAAGCCTGACTTTTACTAGTTCAAAAATTTTTTCATCGATATCTTCGTAGACTGTATATTTCTGTAGCTTAATTTCATGGTAAAAATTATTAGTCGCAAAATAGATACGATATGTATTCATTTTTTTATAATCAGTGTATTTGAAAAAATAATTTCATTATTTTATGCAAAAGAATAAATTTAAAATTTAAAATAAAAAAGTTATTGCTTGATACATTTCAAATTCTAATTGTTTAATTTCTTATTTTGAAAAATTCAAGATAAAAAGAAAGAATTCAATAATTTAATTTTTTCCTTGAATTAAACTTTTTTTTTGCTCTGTTTTATTATTTCTTAATTTATGGAGAAAAGGCTTAGCTTTAATATAGAGGATACTTTAATAAATAGGCAAAATAAATTCAAACCTAGACGAGTTAATTTACCTGAGCCTTGGTAATCGATTCTTGATACGAAAGAAGCAAGACTTCAAACAGAAAAAATTATAAATTATACTTTAAATATTTAATCAAGCAGGTAAATAAAATGGTGATGAGTGCTTTTTAGCATAAACTGAGACTTAGCCATAGTTCACTGCACGAATTTAGACTATCTTCATTCTATTCAATATTCATTTATCAAATATTAATTCGGGTTCTTTTTTTTTTTTGATATTAAGTTCATCGTTCCTTTTTTACGACTTTACAATTGGAAAGAGAGAGACGTATCTACATGTATAGATATTTTCTTCTCGAGTAACGATTAGAAACTTGAGCAGAAAATTTTATTTCAATTCACGAGCAATTTGAGCTTCATCTCTATAAGAAAAGAAAGAAGCTAACAAGGGAATCGCCAGAAGTGTCCATCGCCAATCTGCATAAATGGTTGCTCATCATGTAGCATTCCAGGCGCCTACATATGTAAAAGTAGGTACCATTTTCTTTTTCCCAGCACCGTGCTAGTTTTCGCGTAGAAGTGTTGCCAACATTGAAAAAATGATGCTATAGAAACTTTATTTTATTTTTTAAAAATTATGGTGTAAAGACTGGTTATGTGACCGATGAAATGAATAAAAATTGTCATATATGAACAAGTTGCCCAACTCAAAATTTGAAGGAGCAATAATTATAAAAAATCAAAAATTCGCAGAAATGCATATTTTTTGTGATTAAGGATTCTTGCGTAACTGCTCAAGGGAGCAAAAATTGTCCATTAGAAAAATTGCGTACCTTCAAAATTGAAGGGGTTGTGAATGAAAGTTTCAAAAAGCTCAACTGATGAATTTTATTTCATTCTTTACAAATCAAAATCGATATATTTTATTTTACTATTGATAACACTGAATAATAAGGGAAATATTATCCGCATTCCATGCAGTTCCTTCAATTTTGAAGATAGGCAATTTTTGCGAATAATCATTTTTGTTTATCTCAAACAGTTGTGCAAAAATCTTTAATTACAAAAAATATTTCTACAAATTTTTGATTTTTTTGTAACATCCCTTCAAATATTGAGTAAGACAACTTGTTCGTGCAGTAACTTTTGCTCATTTCATCGGTCCCTATCCAACCCCTATAAAATTTTTTTCAAATATAAAGTAATGAAACTACAATAGCATCTTATTTTTAATGTTCGCAATACTGTTACGCGAAAACTAGTCCCCTGCCAGGCAATAGAAATATAGTGCTTATACAGGCGCCTGGAGTACTACATGATGGGCAACCATTTGTGCAGATTTACGATGGACACTTTTGACAGTTCCCTCATAAGATGGTAGAAATGATCATTATCCTACGTTCATATAAAAATGCAATTCTAATTATTAAACCACATCAACTTTGAAAATTCTAATAATCGAAGAAAACGTCTCGGTAGTTAAAACTAATCTGAACACAGCTTAGCCCACACAAAATAGCCTAGAACTATAAGGGAAGTTTATACTGTTCTAAGTAATACTATAACAATACCCCGAAACTATTTAAGCATCCAACGAATAGCAACTCAGCAATTATTAAATTTAGGGTCAAGCTATTAGAAATCAACGAAAATCGTAAAGGTACCGAAACGCATTAACCTAAGCTAATCGAAACAGATGGCAAACATTGCGTAGATTTATGAAAATACGCGGATAGATATGATTTCTAAATCAGATAATTTAAACGGATTATATTGCTTAAACGTACTTTCGAAGATGGGAACAGATCAGAGAAGTTATCATACCTACATAGGTATCTTTCATATAGGTGCAAACTTTTGTATCTTTTGATGTACTTTTTATCGAACGATGTTGGTGTTTGTGACGGATTGAAAAGAAAACAAGGGGGTAAATATAATGGATTTTACTCGAGTGCAATTTCGTTTATCTCAGCATATAATTTACACATAAAATTACATACCTATATTCGTTAGTATCACAAATCCAGTTACAACAAACGGTGTTGATTTTCCAAGTAAATTATATGTAAATGCTCCAAATGAATAACCAATGAGGATACCTAGAGCTTCGCTACTTAAAATTATTCCCATATATTTGCTTCTTAAATTTTCATCTTGGTAAAATATCCTCGCACAAATACACATCCCTGTTATAGCGTAAAATTAAAGTAATATAAATATAAAAGAATACTCACATATATGGCAAATTTTTCGAGCCAATTAAAACTTATTACCGGATAGTGTAATCATAACAGACGCAATACCATGTAATCCCCTACACAATACCAATACGACGAAACTATTTCCAAAAGCAAACACTATAAAATAATAATAAAAATATACGATTAATCGTGTACAGTGTACGAGCTGTAAAGAGTTACTGTTGATAATGACAAAGATTAATTTCCAATAAGTAAATAGAACTTGCAATAGGAAAACCGATACACGTAGGTAAGTAAATCTACGTTCAGCACTGAAATTCTACACAGCGCAGCTTACCTATGAGAAAAGGTAGGCGTTTGTAATCTTCAGCAGCAACATAACAATACCCAAAACCTACGTTGACTATGTAGTTGATTTGGTACAGTTTTGGGTGAAATTCTCGGTGATAAAATATACGAAATGGCACGAGGTCAAAGTGACCGTGAAATTATTTATTGGGAAGTAATCGTTGTTTGATTAAGATAATCAAAATACTAACCGAAAGAAGTCACTAATAGTATTATGTTGCCTATTAATAACGACACGTAATATCCTATTTTCGAAATGAGCATCGCAACTAACGGATTTATAGCTAGTTGGATTACCGATTTGGAGGATAATAAAAGCGCCGCTTTTTCCGTTTCTGGTGGCAGCATTTTTTTCATTGATCTATAAAAACAACGATGAAAAAACAAATTCATAACAAGCGTTTAGCATATAGCATATATATATAGATACAGATATTTTGTTGAAAAGTCGTAAAAAAAATACGATAAAATTTCACATTGAGAAATGACTCAAAATCTCATTCAATCGTTTAATATACCTATCAGTTCATAGGTAGGTACTTACTTATAAACTAAATTCGTTAAGTGACTGGTATAATTCAACTGCTTATCGCTATTATTTTCAGAATTTTCAATTGTATTCAATATCTCTGGCAGCACTGGTACTGGAAAAATGAATACTCTATTGGAATATAGGTAAGTTATAACCATTCAAGTATATATGAATAAGATAGGTACTAGATAGGAGTTGATTTAGATTTAGAATAATAAATATCTAGAAATTTTTCTCGTAAATGTGAATAATATGAATACTGGTAAGTAGGTATAATACAGATCCAACAGATGCCTGCGGAGGATTCTTCATTCCTCAATGTGTTTGTAATACGTTACTCAGCCATTATTGCTTGTTTCACGTTCATCTTACGCTAGAATAGGTAATTACGATTTCTACGCAAGATTTCATTCGGGCATGAAACTTGCTTTACTTTAACGATGAGAACACCTACCAACTGATGTAAGGAGTACATTATTTAGAAACATGGATAAATACACAACGAAAATTGAAACGTATAAAGTTCCATTCATCCGAGTCATTTGTTCCATGATATCTGAGAAAAAAATAAAAACAATTAATGAAAGCAGCTAATAAAGTAAGTATTTTCAAAACGTTACGCAACTTTCATAATAAAGGTCTCTGTCTGCTGAAAATGGTTCATTATAACGGAACCAAAGCTGAATAAAACTTTTTCTGGAATACTTAAAAATTTAGAAATTTTTGATTGTTACGAGAAGTTAAGTATGCGATTTTGTTCAAGAATATTGTCAAACTGAAACAAACACGCGGCGTGTTGTGAATTTTCCCCAGCATCTGCGAAACTCTCGCCACATATGATAAAACCTCAATTTACTATGAAAACAAGAACAAACAGAGTCCAAGCCTGAGGGATATCCTCGGCCTAGTTTTATATAAATTTGTAAATTTATCTAAACAAACTCTTGGTCTTGTATAGATAACGTTTTTGCTGTATACATGAAACAATGCAGATATTAAGTATAACTTTTCAACGTGGTTTATTAAATAAACAAATTAATGACTCGGCGTTTTGAAAGTTGATATTTTCCAACTTTTTGGATTCTTTCCAAGTTTTCTTCGTTGATAAACTTGAAATCGATTTTGTTCATTTTTCAGCCTAAAGTAATATATTTCTTGACAATTATCTCTCAATCTCGGAAGAGGTCGGCAAAGTAAAATTAATCATTAGGAATAAATAGTGGTTTTATGAGTCGACCAGAGATTATCATTTCAGAGATTTTCACCGATAATTTTTTGCTGGCGTACTTTCGCATGGTGTTAACTGTTGAGAAAGTAGCTCGGATGATTGATTTTACGAAAGCGTATTGTCGCCTTTTTAACTGGCCTCGTAATTTAATTTATACTAAAGCTAATACTGATTATTTTCAACACATTACAATAATAACTGGATTTAATTTATAATTAATTTTAACAAATTCGTCGCAAAAAGATGAAAATCGCTGGGAAATTCTTCCGTGGCCCGTAAGCATGGGTTATCACTTCCGAAGATACTCGAATATTAACGAAGATGCACGAGTGGCTATTTTTTTGAAATCTTCATGAGGAGGTGAATTTGTGAATAATTCATTAATTATGAATCCTTTGCATTTTAATTATAATATAGCTTTAAGGAAGTAATTATTCATCATTCTTCAATATATTGTTTTACTTCCTTAAGGAAAAAGACAGAAGGCAAAACGAATGAAATTTTCATATGATCTTCATGGGTTCATTGACATATCATGTAGACTGACGAATTGTTCAAAATAGCTTTTTGAATCGCTAAATTATAAAATCAATAAATTTATTTTAGATCATGATCAATAATTGATCAAAAATAATATTCAGAAGTTGACCTCGTCCAAGTTACCGTGTAATTTAAAATACTTTTAAGAAGGTTTTTCCAAGAAAATTTATTTCTGCCCTTTTCAGTGGTTTTGTACGTACTCTTATTGTTAATCTCATAATTTATCGTCATTTTTTAGACAATTCATCTCGTTTTCGGTTCAAATTCGATCGATAGATGAAGAAAGCCAAGAGATGTTTGTATACGTATACCTGAGTATGCTGGAAGTATGATTATCTTAATTTTGCTCGATTGAGATCAAGCTTGAAGAATAATTTATTTTAGCCATCGTGAATATTAGTTCATAACTGATAGTGTACTCAATCGATGAACGTGCCATGTACCTGGGTTTTGGTGCCAAGATGCAATGTGCTTCACAATACGGAGGTTAGAATTGAAAAACCGGAGCAGTGAAATAGTTGACTAAAAACTCTTGAAATCACTGAATTAACGTCAACCTTCCCTGCAATATGCTTATTGTCTGTAAAACAAAACGTGGATCTGTGTAAGTAAGCGATGTAAACAAGTGCTTACATCTAATCTTCTTGTGTAATACCGTTTGATCTGTACTTATCAACGATTCATATGTAAGATGACTATTTGCTTCTGTTCGGTACATGCTTGATCATTTCGATCAATCATTGCTTTCTGTTGCTGTAGACAATCGCGCAATTCCTGTTTCTTACCATTCGTTGATTTTGAATAACGCAGTGTTATTCGTAATCGGGAACTCACGTGAAAAAATCATTCACCATTCTCAACCATCTTTCCTTATCTACCTGTAGTTGAACAATGTTTGGCAATGGAGATGACTCTTAAACACATGCACTTATAGATGAATTTACGCTTAGGACAAATATATAGTAGTA
This sequence comes from Ferrisia virgata, assembly GCA_900060175.1. Taxonomy (NCBI): domain Eukaryota; kingdom Metazoa; phylum Arthropoda; class Insecta; order Hemiptera; family Pseudococcidae; genus Ferrisia; species Ferrisia virgata. Next base: position 9,400 of record FIZR01017324.1, read on the forward strand.
GTTTTCACTTTTCCTGTGCTGAATATAACACAGAACTTCGGACCGGCTTTTCAGCTTGTTAATGTAATGTACGATATTAATTTTTTACATTGGGTGAATTATATACAGATATAAATACTTACACAGCGACTAATAAAATTGCCATATTTGCTTATAAAATGAAAAGAATAAAAATTGAATTTCTATATTTTGCCGATTCACTTGTCACGTACAAAGTGTTTTGCAAAACGCGTGTTACGAAAATTAATTTTTATAATGTGTTTATTATCGTATAGCAATGTTCCAAGATAAATACATTACGGAAATGTTTCCAAAAAAAGCAACACTCTTAAGATGATGAGCTTTCGACTGAGAAAAACATCATATACCGTTTATCAAATTGTTTTTCATATTCGCGACTGATCGTTATTCGAGGTAAAAAATTTAAATTAGTTACACACACGTGGGCGGTAAAGTATACAGTGAGAAATTTTCGTTCATGTAGTTTGAAATTATGCTAGGATTTGTTATTTTGTTCTAGTAACTTAGTCCCTCGTCATTTTTAGTTTTGTTTCAGCTTTCTTCGATACAAAAGAGAACTGAAACCGCATCATATTAAATGTACTGAAGAAATTTACATTAAACCAACCTCGGATGTTTGTACACGCTACCAGTTGCAAAGTTTTTTCATAAATAAGAGATAAAATCGAGAAGAAAATGGTGAAAAAATCCGCACGATCACTATACCATACGAGTAACAATTCTCACTATCCGACTATCTATGTACTTCTACTTACTATTTATACCGGTAAAAAGGGTGAAATATTTATATCTTCGATAGTGGGGGCTATTCAAGCACTACATTCTTTTGCTTTACTTTTTTTTTTTTTTTTTTTAAAAAAAATGTAAGCTTTTAACTGCTTAAAATCGAGCGTAAAATGTAGTACTGAAAGGTAAAGATTCTAATGATTTATTCTTTTTCATATCTACAGACAACATTACTCTACTTTGCGTAAGTTATGTAAACTGAAAATTTTCCACTACATTTCACCCTTATCCTTAAATAAGCTTAGCTCATTAAATGAATAATGACTATTATTTTTTATGACTTTTTTTTATATCTTTTAACTATTTACTAGTGAGTATTGATGAGATGTTTCATTTATTATGTTTCAGTTGACTTGATTTTCGTACCACAACCGTAGAATATCCTTCGTTATCAGTATTTTTTGCATGATTCGTCGCGACTTCATATTTTATTCAATAACAGTCTACATACCTTGTTTCTTTTTTTAAATTTTACCTGCTTCAATAGTTCTAAATGTAGGACAGGTATATCAGTTTTACGAAAAGAAAAGAATCAAATTAAAAGACCATAATAGAAAATAATTAAAATTCGTTATTTAGAAAATTACTGCATTTAATTGAATTTCTTGACTGTAACTGTATCTAAAGTGCGATGAGTGTTGAGTAACCAATGTGTGGATTGTTTTTATGAAGATAATGCAAAGAGAAGGAGAATATGATAATTTTGTGTTCAGTTATAAAGGTATGATTTCCGGTTTAATTTTTTTTAATTTTTTAATATCTTCTATATTAATAGTACATACTTTATGTTACATATTTGAATTAGAAAATCTCATCTGTGGAGAAAATTTTTCCCATTTTTGATATTTCATCGTATCGTTTTGAGGAAATAATTTTCTTTTTTTTTTTTTTTTGTAATAGGTATCGCAGATCAAAAAAAAAAAAAAAAAAATTCGAAAACCTAAATGGGGACGCCGAAAAACTATTCAGCAAATCGAAAAAAAAAAAANNTTTTGGGGAAAAATTTTTTTTTTTTTTTTTTTTTTGTAATAGGTATCGCAGATCAAAAAAAAAAAAGAAAATATTCGAAAACCTAAATGGTGACGTCGAAAAACTATTCAGCTAATCGTAAAAAAAAAAAATTACTACAGGGATCACTTACTAGACTATACATACATACATTGGCAGATAAACGCTGAGAAGATCACAAAAAAAAGGTATATCTTTGGAATATACCCCAACTGCGTGCTGTTTTTTTTGCAGCTATTTAAAAACCCTGTTCTTAACGTTTTAATATTTACATATAGCTATGTGTTATAAAAAAAAAAAAAAAAAGGCTGAAAAGTTCGCATAGTAACCATGCATAACACCTACTCATTATTTTTGAAAAATAACCTTTTTCTTACTTTTTTTTTTTTAGAAGAAGGATTCTACACAAAATTCATATCCGTGATAATAGTGCTCGTTCAATGTGGAAATATTATTTTGTGCTCTTTTACGATTCCGTCGCTTTCGAAAGGGTAGAATTGTACAGAAAAAATTAAAGCGTCAAAAAAATGTGCAAATCCTTTCCATAAGGTAGAGATTTCATCGTTTAAGAAATGCTCGGTGCTCGGTGTCGTCTGTCTTTCAAATGTGTAATCTCTGCTTGAACATATTACGAGAAAGCGACTAAGCGGTATTAGGAATACGAGTCATAAATTAATTCAACGAATACGTATAGGCAAATAATTTGTGGTACAGCTTCATCGAAGCGATTTTTTTTTCAGTTGTCGGCGTTGTCAATTTGGTTGTCCGAGCTGATTCGGTATATTTGGCTGTAACGTAAAAAGAAACACGTTGCGGTATTTTATGGCGATTAGTTTGCTGGCAAAAGCAAAAGTCATCCATTCGCGTACCGGTGGCGTACGATACAACTTCTAGCGCCGCAATTTTTTTCCATTTTCGAAAACCACCAAGTGGTAACCCTGCGTCGTCGGTATCCGAATCGACGGTAGGTACTTCTATACGATTCTAAGCCCAGCAGCGTAGATAGTTAGCAATATCTTGGCTGACGAAGTGTTTTATCATACGTTGCGAACAGTTTCGGCTTCCATCACACGTAAACAAGTTTTAATATTTATATAACGTGTTCAGTCGTTTATTACTCGCGTTTGGTTTTATGCACCGTCTGCATTTAAATGTACTGTACCCTCTGAATTATTTGTATTATGTAATTAATTGGCGCCGGTATCCGTATAAGGTACGTTTACTTTGCTATTGAAGCTTTTTTTTTTTTTTTTTTTTTCACCTATTTTACGATGTTTATTCTACTTTTGTAGGTATATTCATAATAATGTACATGCGTACGTACATATATCTGTACTAGTCCTACATAGTGCATCGAGTAGTGACGTGAGTTTTTTAATTAAATTAAAACATCATCTTGTACATGGCCGTGTTGTTGAAAACAAATACACATACCCACACCAATGTGTCAAGTGCCGTTTAAATTTTGTCGTCCGATTCGAGATCAGTTGTAATGACTTAAATGTACTACTATTCGTACAACTCTATCAGTTATATTTTCCGGCACGACATATCGCGCTGCAATTTTTTTCAATGCGAAGCGAAAAAAAAAAATTAAGGTTATTTGAAAACTTGTTACGTAATTAGTGGTCGCGACCGCGACCGTGTGTGCCGAACAAAAACGACTCCTATGTGAATATTTTGTTGATAATATGTAGCTCGGTTAATGCCCATTCACACACATGACTGCTACCAGCTTAGGTGTTATTATAGAAAATTTTTTTACGTAATATGCACGTTTACCTATACTCACACCATATTAACGCCCATGCCTCGCGAAACACCTCTTCAAATACTTACATACAGGTACTTTCTTATAGTAACCTTATAATTGTTATCAGTCGCGTAAATATGCGACGTCTGTCTGCGTAATACTTACCGCAATACGCGAACGTACTATAATATTTTCGGAGCTGATAATAAACTCGTAATAATAAAAATCAGTCGGTGTGTTTATGCTGTAAGCGGCTTCAAAAACATCGCCAGTCAAGTAGTCCAGACGTTTTAGTTACCTATCAGAAGTTGCTACGATTTGCAGAATATTTTAAAGTTTAGTTGGAAAAAATGAAAAGAAACATAGAGTTGGGATTCACGAGGAAAAAAGTAATGATCACCGTCACCGAGATCTGCAGTTTTAATAAGGCCACGTGCTTTCATCCAGGCCACCCCCTAATCGTTAATATTTTATTTTTTGATAAACATTTTCAATCGTGTTTGGAAAATATTTTAACTATCAAAGATGTTTTATACTGGCTATAGAATTTTGGGCGTTATTTATAGAAAAAATACAATCTATAGAATTACGCACCTGTAACATTTTTGTACCTGCGTATTTTGCATGATTATGATAATGGCCGATATTAAGTGAATATCGTGCCCTAAAATGATGTACATATTATTCGGGATAAACAGTGTGAAACTGAAATTAACGTATTTAATGCACTGTTCTACTCGGAGGTGTATATCTATACGAATATAGGTGAAGCAATGCAAAATTTGCTGAACCCACCAACCCCCCTAACGCACCCCTCCACCTCATCAAGAATTTTTTTCTCGTTTACGAACTTTGATGGTGAGTTTACATCTAGTGAAAGTAGAGTAGCCAGGTCCTAGGAGCACATGCCCAGACTGGCTTCTGAAATTTCACCGGGCGAACATACCAGCGATGGTGCCAGCATTCAAATAACACAAATTAAGATTTAATGGAGGGAGGATGGGATGGGAGATTGACTGCAGTGGCGTAACAATTGTCGATTTTGAGGGGACAATTGTTTGTAATTTTCTTTTGAAAAGTTGAAAAATGTATTATAGCCCGAACGAAGCGAGGGCGAAAATTTTGCAAAACTTTGAGAGTAAGCGATGGTAAAATTTGTATTTTGACGTGTTTTTAAACGCTAAATGTTTTTTTTTTTTTTTTTTTTTTTTTTTTTTTTTTTTTTTATT
>FIZR01017325.1:0-22987 GCA_900060175.1 Ferrisia virgata
TCTTACCATGGAAAAAACTTGCACTCCTTAAACGCACAGATGAAATAATCATTACGCGTCTTGGAATCGGTCACACAAAAATAACCCATACCCATCTATATCTAAGAACCCCCAAACCTATGTATCAATTTTGCAACCCCCGAGCCCATCACCACCCAGCACTTCCTGTTCCTCTGCCCCAACTTAAAACAAAAAAGACAAACCTTAAACATCCCAGAAAACATCCACTCCATTCCAGATTTCTCCACAGTCATGCAAAAAATCCTCCTCCTAATAAAAGAACTTGACTTCCCAACACCAAATTTAAGTCCTAACCTTTCTGATCCCTTTTAAACACTGAGCGTAAAAATCTTAACAATTATAAACACCCAGATTAAAAAACCCATTAAAAAAAAAAGAAAAAATATGAAGAAAAATGAAAAATGCCAGAAAGTCTAATTTTTGAGAAAATCAGAAGTAAATTAAAAGTTGTATCACATATCCCAAAATTGACTTTCAAAAATCAATTAGGAAATTATAAAACTTGTGTTATGAGTTTTATAGAATTTAAAACATTAATTTCTAAGGACACCTTTGATTCATCTCAAATAGCTGAAATTTGGTATGCAGACATCTACATAAATTAGGTTCGTACCTGTACAGTACATTTTGGTTGTCTTAACACTCTATTTTCAACCCCGTCCCTCATCGAACCAAAAAAACGTATTTTCAGGTTTATTATCAAATTAAACACCCGCCCTCCCCCCTCCCCCCGTACCATAACGTCACAAACCTAGAAAGTTTAAATTTCGTATGTGGCTTATGAAGATTTTCAAATAGTTGCTTTCAGTACTATGGACTTTTCATCCAAAAACCATCCCCGCACAGCACCCCGAATTATCTTTTGATGTTTTTCAATCAATAATTGATGGTACCTAAAGAAATTTAGATTAATCTCAAAAGTATAAATTTCACACCTTGAAGATCATGGAAGATCTTCAAATAATTTTTTACTTCTGGACATCAAATTGTAGCAATGTAAGGTTAGGTATGTTGTCATTCATTTAAACGTTGTGATAAGTACTGACAATGAGAAGATGATGTTGAAATCGGGTATAAAGTATTCCTATCACAAATGTTACCTAATAACATCGTTTTGGTTCACTCTTACTGAAGATACAAAAGACGAAACGAATTGTCAAAGTAACAACAATATCCCGTATGACTGATAAATTTGAGTACACATGTACACTATCTATATGAAGATCTTCTGCTGACATACCCATACCTTGGGACACAGTAGATAATTGCAGTAAGGTACACTCTACACTAGCAATCCAACTGCAAGTTTAAACGTTCACTGCACTACAAACATAGAATACGTGTACCTGTACAACCATATACAATGCACTCAAACACCGCGGTGTAAATTTATTTCCCGGATGTGTAAATACAATGTCTATTAGTTGATATAAAAAATGCATACTTGTCGCAAATTTTTCATGGTTACTTGATAGCGTGATCGTATAGCATTACTTTTTGCACCATTCTATGTACATACTACATACATACATGTAGTACGTACTCGTTCAACTGCATATTTTATTATTTCCTTTAGGTATCCGATACAAAAAAATAATAAGCGCATGCACCTTATCAACTTTGCCGGCTTATAAACTGATACTCGCGCGACAATTTATAGGTAAAAATTTTTCAGCCATAACTTTAACGTTTCTTTCAGTAAGTAGTAAGTACATCACTTTTACACTAATTATCAATTAACGCAACCAACTAAATGTAACATTTTTCATTTTCGAATAAAAAACCGCATCGCATACTGGTTTTACCACCTAAATAAAAAATTCTTAATCTGGCGTACTAATCGCTTCTCAAATGACGTTTTATTACGCGCTTCGATATCAAAATTATCAGCATCATTGCATTAATGTAGTGCAAATTAACCGAAACTGTGTGTAATTTTTATCGTTTGTGTACATCCTTATTTATAAAATAAAACTTCAAACAAGAGTCGCAAAGAATGCTAGTTTATGATTTCATCAACTTCTCATATTTCGATGTTTCTGTATCACTTCGCCATCTCTTCATTTGAAAATTTTTCAATACATATTTTGGAACAAAAATATGTATTATTTTGGAATGTGTCCCTTTTTTAAGTCGAATATTTCAATTTATCGCGTACCGGAATGATGAAATTCATCATTTTACCCCTGCTCCCCCCCCCCAATTTGAGAAGTTTTCTAAAATCTGTTCAATTGTATTCTTCAATAATTATCAGTTCATAAATCGTGTACTAATCGTTAATTTAGAGCGAAATTCCTCTTACGTATGCGCACTTCCCATCAGCCTTACCCCTGTGTTTAAGGCGCAAAATAATACCAGATTCGTATTCTGCACCCTTGAAAACATATACTCGATACATCACGAGCTAGGATGATGAAATTTTTCATTTTCCCCTCATGCCTTCACCCCATCCGCTTTGAGATATTTTCCAAAATCCATATTCCGGTATCGAATGTTCGTTCAACTGTACGATTTAATAATTTAATTATCAATTTGGAACGAAATTCAACTTATACATATGTGCCTCCGCCCAACTTTACCCCTCTACGTCCAAAGTGCAAAATAATGTCAGATTCGTACTCTACGTCCCCGAAAACTTACATTTCGATACATCACAAGCCATAATCGTCAAATTTTTTGGTTCCACACCTTTTCGGGGGAAAGTTCACAAAAGTTCCGAATTTCAACCTTCTCGGTACATTTCTTTTTTGCCTGGGCTTTTGCACTAAAAAGGATGTAATAAAAATTTCAGCCTCCCAACTCAATTTTTTAAATTTGCTAAACTTACTCAGGCTTCAAAAATTTTTCAAAAAATTGAATAAAAAAGAATCATTACATATGTTTGAATCCAAAACGACCATTAGCAACAAGTTTTAATCATTACCCACCCCTCTATTCAGGGATCTTTTTAAAATGACATCCCTTTCTACGTTTTTTCATGATTTTGTGAAAAACCATAAAAGAGATTTTTTCGGGAAAAGATCCCCTGAAATGGATATCTGACATACATTTCAGATAATTCAGTAGAATATTTCAATTTTATCCCCAATACACGGTTTTTCAGGGTTACTCAAAAATGTTATGTATTCCAACATAAATTAGTTAAAAATTGAGAAAATGATTTTCCGAAAAAAAATTACATTACAAGAAACCCATTTCATCTATTTTAAACCCTCAAAGGCAATTTTTCACTTTTTCTCTTTTTTTGAACCATTTATGCAGTATTTTTTATGCTAAAATACCAGTTGAGAACTCATGAAAAGGGCAAAAGTGGGAAAAACAGATCTTAAATGGGCGGAGATACATGTACTCGATCTATTTTACTAAGAATTTACTGAAAAATTTTTTTTTAATAATGCAAACAAATTCTTGAAAAAACACGAAAAAAGCATGCTTTTAAACACTCCTGAAAAATCGTTTATGGGGATAAAATCCAAATTTTGCCCTTAATCATCTAAAATTAATGTCCTAAATCCATTTCAAGGAGCGTTTCTCAAAAAAATTTCCTTCGTAGTTTTTTAAAAAATCATGAAAAAACGTAAAAAGTAGTATTTTTTTAAAATCCTTAAAAAAGAGATAAACGGTAAAAATTTCCCAATAATGGTCATTCCAAATTCAAATAAAATACCAATCTTGAAAAAAATTTTTTACTCGATTTTTAAAATTTTTTTTTTAATTTTTGAGCTTTGAGTTTCGCAAGTTTAAAAATTTGGGCTGTGGGTTGAAATTTTTGCCACATCGTTTTGAGATAATTTTGCAACTATTGTTACCCTGCTGTTTGCAAATTCTAAAAAAAGATAAAATTTAACTCACCTTAAAGTGTACTCGAGCGAAAATTGTGAAATTTGACGACTGTTTTTACTTTTACTTACTTTTTTCCATTAACGTGCTTCTGTAATCACTAAATCAGAGAAAATTTCGTTTGAAAGGGACGAAAAATACATTTAAGTATGTGAGAAGAAACGCCCATATCTACCCTCCTAATTAAACTAGGAGCATAATTTTCGGATATGTTACACAACTTCAGACTCATTGCGGTACGCTGCTCGTGTCTGGAGGGGTTTAGAAAAAAGCTCCCAAATGAGCGCAAGTTTAAAAAGCAAGGGCATCAATCTACGTATCTATTTAATTCCGCTGGTAACGTGCCTCTCCCATCCTTCCTACCATATTATAGGTAAAGATAGGTTAAATTTTTTGGAGGAGCGTAGGCCTTCTACTATTATTTTTTTGGAAAAAGATCTTGTTAAAATGGTCCGAGCGAAGCGAGGGTGAAAATTTGCATAACACCAAATGTGAAAGATTCAAAAATGGGCATTTAGGGATCTTTCTAATCTCCAAAAATTACCTTTAATTGTTTTTAGTCGTACAAACCATCTTTTATTAAATCATCTTGAAAACATTTAGTGAGGTCTGAGCTTCACACACGCCTTCATTCTCACTCATTTGTTGAAATTTAGAGCAAAAATTAAAGAATATAGAACTCAAGCAAAGCGAGCACGAAAATTTTGTAAAATTTTGAGGATACGAGTTGGAAAATGAGTTTTTTGACGTATTTTCAAGCTTTTTTAAGTACATAAACTAGCATATTGAAAGCTTTAATCACCTTAATATTCCTTGCAAAGCACAAAAAAATATATATATGTATAAAAAGCTCATAAAGCATCGACCATTACCACCACTACTGTCGGGGGGTGTCCATAGCCGTTTCTCTTTAGATGCTTAATGATCACGATATCTAATATTTTTAATACGTGCTTGGAAATTTCATTTTCAAATACATACCTCTTTTAGATGTACACAAGTGCATTTGTACATATTTGCAGTTTTTTTAAGCGCTGCTCCCCCCCCCCCCCGAGCGTACAACCCTAAATTACCTCGCAAACAAATAATTGTTGAGATTTCAGACCCTTAGTACCACCTCTTTCAAATCTTGGATCACTAAATTTTGACACAAGGTCATCCTCACTACAAAATATCAAATCTACCGTCAATCCAAGCCTGTTGTCCAAATTTGATCGATTTTGATTGGTATCCAGCTAAGCAAATGCTTTGTACTTTCACGAGAAAAAAATAATAAAATAATAAAAAGGAATAAATATCTGACATGATACAGCCAAAAATGGTCTCAATAATCCGCTAAGATTCCAAAATAGATTTCGTTGATACCCCCCCCCCCACACACCATCCACTATAAGTTGATAGTCCGTAGTGGACTGGTTTGCATTGATGATATGATATAGAAAATCAGGCTAAAAACTATCAAAATTTTACATAATAATTCTCTAAAAACTGATACTCATCTGACTGATTAAATACGTAAAAAAATGCACTTTTGGACAACTTAAAAGTTACAATTTTTCTAATTTTTGTCCTGGTAACCCTCTTGACTTGATTCTTTAGCCTTGTTTCAAATTTTTGACCCTACTCCGACCTTATTCTCAAATCATCATTTTTTCGTCACATCGCTGGAAGGGTGAACGAAGGGAGGAAGGAAAGAAGAACGGAAAGAATGATGGGAGAAAAGAGGGAGACTGAGAATGAAAATGCACAATATATTACCTATTCCAGCTTCGGCGAAGGGTGTAAGTGTAACTAAGAACCTACAATCTAATCAAATTAGCATATTTTTCTGGAGAACTTGACGTCTAAATTACATTATTTAACATTTAGACAGTATTGTATCAGCGCACCGATTTTTCGTTCATTAAAAAACATAGCCAGAACAAAATTGAGGAAACTACTCAAAATTTATGAACCGATTCAGAGCGCACTACGGTATACAATGCAACAAGCAACGCACACGCTTCAGTTGAACTTATTCCTGCAGCTTTAGGCTAATTAATGCGCTCTGCGATAGTTTACCAATGTCGATATATAAAAAATAATTTTCTAATTCATCCCGGGCGATTATTTTCAAAACAACCTACTGCAATATGCACCTATATATTTATACATGTAGGAATGATTTCAAACACGTGTTTCTTAGATTCAATTATTGTTACAAGTGTATTAACAGATGCACATTTACAAACGCATCTAGTCTATAAAAGCCACCGATATGCATGAAAACATGTACTGAAATTACCAGAAACAATTTGCTGCACGCTGCAACCCTAAAGGGTACAGGTGGTTGCGTGTCTGAGTGAAAAATACAGTACAATCAACGCTGAAAGTTGACATTCTGACCCAAATCCAGTATCAATAAATCCTTCCCCAAGCACCTGACTTCGCGGCTAAAATTATACCGGTCTAAAGATGATTATCTTTACACAGTTCGGTGTTTAAAAACAACCGTCTGCGCCTTACCCAGACACAGACACAGACACGATTCGCTGATTGTAATTTTTCTGCATAAGCTGCTATTATAATAGTTCGTCGTACAAGAATATACACTTCCAGCTGGATGAATGCTAGACACATTATCGCACCGGTAGCGCAGGAAATGTCGCCTAAATGTGAATATATACACTTATACAGTCAGTATACATATACACAGGTGATGGGACATTATTAGACCCGCCTATCGCGTCATTTTCGAGAAATTTTTTTTTTCCACATACAATACGAGTATAATCGTCTCGCGTCGTTTGTATAATTATAAAAATTCGTTTACCAGCTTAAAATCTGCATTCGCTTGAACATGATCTGTACCGGAAATGGCCATGTTTTTGAGCTTGATTAGCATTTGAAATAAATATGCCGTTATCAAAATTAGATATTAATCTGTCGGAAATTCAAACACTTAATTTTCTCTGTTACATATACCGTAAGGAAAAAGGCTTTTAAGTATAATACCGTAGAAAATAATCTATTAAGTGCATTTTATAAGGTACATAGGTATCTACTTTTTTTTACTTTTTACCTGCGTAGTACATAGTACGTATATAAAAAATGATGAGATTTTTTTCCCTTATGTTACTATAGAGGTACATTTGTTTACAGAGTAAAAGATACTAGTTCACATCTGTAAATAAATATACTTATACGCCTACTTCTTCCTATAGGTAGTTCGGTACATATTACCTTTACAGACCTGTTGAAATCGGTATGAAGTACATACATTTGCTAAACAATATAAAAACATAGGTATATATGATTGTATAGGTCTAGGTGCATTTTCATTCAGTCAACCCTTGAGAAAGATTTTTTTTATTTTTTTTATTGTCGTTCTTTTCAACAGGTCTGTTTATTTATAGGGTATTTAAAAAGTAGAAATTGAAATTTTACTCATACTTTTACGAGAATACAAGACATGCCGTACCGTATATTTTATTCGTTGGTCACAAAGTACACGCGTATTATGATAGGGCAATGCAATGACATAAGTTATAATACAGTTCAGCCGAACCAATTAGCGCCAGATATTGTCTAGATTACAATCTCCGTATTCATTTTAGTTCAGCTCGACCGACAACCCCTTAATGCAACAATTAACGCAACCACAAAGCAGAAATTTATTGTGTATAATTTTCGTGGTCAAAAAGCATTACTCTGTTGCTATAATTAGTTAATTATTTCATAATATTCTAAATATGTTACATAAAACGAACAAAAAGTCCAAGCATTATTCCAATCGGAATACACCTACATCTATTATGAACTGAAATAAAATTGCCCAGCTTTAAATGTTTTTACTACCAAGTTTTCATTTCATTGGTCTATTTCAAGTAAGGAAAATTTGAACTCGTGATAAAATTAAGTTTCACTTTGGAATTTTTTAAATGCATAATTCGATGAATGCGAATAAGGACACGGGAAAGTAATTTTTAGAGAGAGAAAAAAATCGCCACGATTATGAAAATGGTTTCTAAATATTTTTCCTGATTTACTCTGGATCAAGCACTGTCATTCAATTAAGCATGAAAAATCCATAAAAATTGAAAATCTTAAACGCAAGGCGGTTCATAAATTATACATTACAGAATAAGTATTAAATCTATAGTAACGAAAACGCTCTCAATTCCGTGTCAAGATAGATGGAAAAATTATACCAAAAAAAAAAAAACAAACTTTCAGCTGCTCAAGTTCGTTTGTATATTTTTAGTGAATTTTTGAAAATTTGAAAACTGATTACACCTCATATACATATAGAGAAAAGTATCCACGGTCAGTCCCAATCAAGAATGAGCCGGTTCTTAAAAATAAAAAATAAAAAAAACAACTTTTTCGGAGTTGGGGGGCGGGAGCGGGATGCAATGAAGCTAAAAAGTCGAGATCTACAAAACGCACATCTAGGGTCCATACTAAATCTACATACTAAATTTCAACTTCTTAGGTCAATTTGGAGAGGAGATAGGGGAGGAAAAGTCCTTTTTCAAGGTCAAAAAGAGGGAAAACCTTTCATATCTCCTCTGCTAATTGACTTCGTAGACTGATTTTTGAATGTGTCATAGAGCTTTGAATTTTCTATCGATTTGCTCAAAAAGGAACAATTTTTGCGATTTTAGCCCTCCAACACCCCCACCACCAAATTTAGGAACAGCAACTGGATTTGACCCAAAGTCATCCCCACTGCAGAATATTAAATGGCCCGCCAATCGAAGCTTATTACCCAAATTTAATCGATTTTAGTTAGTATCGAGCTGAGCGAATAACTTTTTAATTTCGAGAAAAAAATAAAAATAAATATTTGATATGGCTAAAATGGTCGTAATGGCCCAGATCGTCAAAACGGATTTTGTCGATATGCCCCCCCACCCTACCCTCATCCGCCGAAGGTCGATAGACCGTAATATCCTGGTTTTCATTGACAATATGACATAGAAAATCAGGCTGAAAATCGCAAAGAATTTTTGTTTTGATCTCATATATGGTCTCTTATGAAACGTTAATACCAAAATTATTGTAAGAAGAAAATTTTTTGATTTCTATGCAACTTTTGAAATTTCGAATCGATTAGCAAGGGACGGGTAGGGTAAGAGTCAAGTTACAGACAGCAAAATTTTTACCACGTTTATTTGACGTCATTTCGCAGGTTTTTTACTCCAAAGTCTAACCTTTACAACTTTCGAAAAAGAATCTAAAATTGAAACGCTGTAGTTACCACCAAATATTGATCTTCCGAATTGATCTATCACATTTTTAAGACGTTCTGGTGGTTACAAGAAAAAATTATACTGTCCAAGAATTTAAAAACATTAAAAGATTCAATACGTGGGAATATTTTTCACCAAAAATTTGGTTACTTTCAAACATATGTCTAGATCTTCCAAGTGGATTAATCGCATTTTTCATTGCTTCTGACCTGATGGCTTCGGTAAAAAAACTTATTTCTCTAGAATTTTCGAAATGCTTCAGAACCGAAGAAAATGGACTTCGATATTAAACAATTTTTTCCTCGTCCAATATAGACCGTTTCAACAAGCTAAAGTAGTTTTTTTAGAATTTTCATTCGGTCAGTAAAATGCATTGTCCTGCTTATACATACAACCTTCTCCTACGTCACTGTTCTGATTTCATTTCTTAATAGTACAAGTTGAAGTGTTTATTCCTCGCGTTTTTCAGTTTTGAAACCAGTTCAAAGTTTGCAACCAGTTGGTATTTACCAAAAAACCTCCAAAAATTGAAGTTATGAAAGAATTTTTGCACGTGGACACCGAGCTTCAGACACTGATCACTTTTCATTCCACGGCTTGTTTTTCAGCTAGCACTGTGGAGCAGTAATATATCTTCATTTAGTGGAGGATTATTCAAATTTCTCAAAGTGCACAAACTTTTATTTGATAATCCGGAAAAAAATTGAAGGATGATTTATTTCCGAAAATAACGTACACTCACACAATCTCATTCACTAGTAAAAAATAACTAAATCCATATTAGGAATTCAAACGCCTTGTATAAAGATTTTAAGCAATTCGTAAATTTAAGGACGATGGTAAATACGTTAGGTAGTCGATACATACATATGTAGAGATGTAGATACTACATGTAGTGATCTAATAATATCTGTACGTATACTTCCAGCCCCTCCCCCCCCCCATTTGTACAAATACATGTGTATGGATTTCCGCGAAATTGTGACGATGAGATAATACTAAACTGTCTATATTATAAATATAGTAGTTATTACTTACAGACGAGATTTCACTATATACAAACGATCGTTGTCAAACTTTTTCTCCGAATGATGTAACGATGATAAGTATTTTCTGGTTGGAAATAAAAGTTGTAAACGGATGAAAATATGATATGGTAATAGTTTTGATAAGCTTTATTAGATCATTCGATAAAATTTTTCCTATCTATTTTAATGAACAAAACTAAACAGTCAAATTACAAGGCTATGTGTTCGTAATTTCCTATGAATCCTTCAACCATCACCATTTCCATATTGAATATTTTAGCGAAAATGTTTATCACAAAGGAAATAGAGCGTTAATTCAATTTATTACGGTCAATATTTCATTTTCAGCATATAAACCAAAAGATGTACACGTATACCTACTTAATTTTTGAAAATTTTTCCGATCAATATTTTTACATTTATGTATATGGAACAATTCCGCATCACCATGAATTAAAATTCAACTTTCAGCAGTCGCGAGTCACGCAAAACGTACAAAATTCTCATTAATTCGCATAACTGTTAATAGGCCTACATAATTAGAAAAACCTACAGGTATACAATCATATTCGACGTTTCTGCCACAATTTTAATCTACACTGATTTTGGAAATCCAATTTAAGAAGTTGAACTATAAAACAGGCTTGTCGCTTAATTGGTTCATGCGGTTGTTTAATTTGATAATGAAAGATCCGTCGTAGATTTCATTTAACTTACTTATGTGTATAAATCGTTAGAACCCGTATGATTTAAAAGTAATTTACATATCTGTATTCCTAGCCCGGGTTCAAAACTATCGTTTATATGTACCATGTACCATCGAATAATTTTTTTTTTTTTTTTTTTTTTTGCTAGTAATTCGAAAGTGAAAAAAAATTTTGTGAGCTAGTAATTCGAAAGTGAAAAAAAATCGTACAAGTACTGCGTAAAATTTTAATTTACATTTGCGTAATTTATCTACGCAGTTTATTCGAATCTTAAAGGCACCTTTAACGTTGCAATAATTAGAACACTTCCCGCGTCTCATTTAAACCCATAGTAACCGCCAATTAAAAAAATACAAAAAAACGCCTTTTTTTACCTCTCGTTTTCATTTAAAGAGCCAAAAAATCTTCACGTGTTTCTTGAAAATTTACCGATAAGATGCAATCGATTAATATGGAAGTACAATTTTTCAATTATTATGTCTGCCAATAATGAAACAGTAAGTTCCTACGTCATTATCGCGAGTTTTCGTCATCCTTATCGCTTATTCGAATACTGATTACTTGGCGTCTCTACGGTTCACCGGCTCATTCCTCATTCGCTTCATCTTATCATTGATAATGCAATAGGCAAATGAATGAAGAGAATTTTTACTAAATTCAAGGTTAAAAACTTGAAAGTAATAAAATTTAAGGAAATTAATTCCATTTCGCGGTTACAAAAGGTCGAAAATGTGTTACTATTTAGTAGCTTTATCAATTCGTTTGAACGATAACGCGCGTAAAAAGTATCTCAAAAATTCAACGTCTACGTATTTCCATTGAAAAAATCAAACATTAACTACTTATTTTACGGAACGTTAATGCGTAGTTACAAATTCGTCGATCATTTTTCCCCTGTATCTTATTTCCAATAGAAAGGACTGTTTTCTGCATTTTTTTCGTACTTGCTTACTTTAAATAAAATCAGCGACATTTACATGATTTCTTTCATCACCTAATTTACCCTTTTCTCAATCAAATGTTTTCTCCTTTTTTTTTGTTAGGTATCAGAGAAATTTCTGATACTTGAAGCGAGAGCTAATTTTGAAAAATCAGAGTTCTTATCAGCATAAAAATATACCTACATATCTCAAGGTTTTTCACGAAAACTTAAAAGGAATCAAGATGAAAAAAAAAACAGATTGTGGGAAGGAAAGGTTCAATGGGGCTGAAAAGTCGAAATCCACAAAACGCACATCTAAGATACATACTAAATCTACATACTAAATTTCAACTTCCTAGCTCAATTTGGTGGGCAGATAAGAGAGGAACAGCCCTTTTTCAAGGTTAAAAACGAGGGAAACCCCCATATCTCCCCTCCTAATTGACTTAGGAAGTCGATTTTTGGATATGTTAGACAACTTTTGATTTTCTATCAATTGCCTTAAAATAGGGCAATTTTTGCGTTTTTGACTCTTCAGCCCCCCCCCATTGGGGCATGACTGAACTTTGATCCGAGTTCATCCTCACTCATATATATCTAATCCGTTGTCAAACTGAGCCGATGGACTGAATTTGAGCGATTTTAGTTGGTATCAAGCGGAGTAAATGATTTTAATGTTCGTGGAAAAAAATAATAATAATAAAAATAAATATCTAACAAGGCTAAAAATTGTTTTAATGGTCTTCTAAGATCACAAAATGGATTTTGTTGGTATGCTCCCCCCCCCCAACTGCCGTTGGCCAATAGACTGTAATAGCTTGGTTTTCATTGACAATATGACACAGAAAATCAGGCTCGAAATTCAGGTCTTTTAAGCAATTTCAAGAGAAATTATGATTTTTGGACACCCAAAGGAAAAACCTAGAGGTGAGAAAAGTACAAAATTTTTTTCCAAAATTATAATCAAATAGATGTAGAAATTGGTTGCATTCTAAACATTAAATCAACCGTTTCAAACATGGATAAAAGAAACGTGAAGTTCTATTCTTTATTAACCCTATCAAGTTTATCTGAGCAATGGTCGAAAGGACACGAGTCCGAGATTCTTTGAAATAAAGTTTAAAAAATCAAAATCTTGCTTAGCTGGATTTAATTTTTCTCATAATTTTTTTCCATTTTTAGTCTAATTTTTTATCATTATTAAAAAAAAAAAAAACAAATCGTAGGCCATCGACTTACAGATATGTAATGGACAAGGGGGGGGGGGATCAACAAAATTCGTTTAAGGGCTTCAGAACACTATTAAGGCAATTTTTGAGCGTGTAAGATAATCATCATTTCAGCTTTTTTAATCCCACTCCACAATCTCCTCACAATGGAAATTGTTTACTCGGCTCGATGCGCTTAGATTATAGGCGGATATGATATTTTTGAGTTAGGATAACTTTGGGTCCAAATTAAGTTATGCCCAAATTTGGGAAATGGGGTACTGAGAGGCTAAAATGGAAAAAATTGCTCGTTTTTCAATCAAGACACCTGAAAAACACATCTAGGACCCCTACTTAATCTACATAACAAATTTCAACTTCCTAGCTCAATTAGGAGGGGAGTTATGCGAGAAACAAACTCATAAAATAAGAAAAGAACTGACCAAATACTTACATTTTCGGGGCTATGAATGGGTGCAGTGAAGCTGAAAAGTTGAGACCCCTCTAAAAAGCACATTTATGGCTCATATCGATTCTACATACCAAATTTCAACTTCCTAGCTCAATTTGGAGGGGAGATAGGGGAGGCTGATTTTGGGATATGTTATACCACTTTGGATTTTCTATCGATTGGCTCAAAAAGGAACAATTTTTGCAGCTCCTTGGCGCCCCCTCTTCTAAATTTGGGTACAACTGAACTTTGACTCGTGGTTATCTCCACTCCAGGATATCAAATGACGTGCCAATCGAAACATATTCCTCAAATGAGCTGGGCAAACAATTTTTAAGTTGGGGGGGGGATAAAAACAAATATTTGACACGTCCGAAAATTGGCAATAGTCTTCTATGATTCCAAAACGCATTTTGTTGATATTCTCTCCCACTCATCCGCTGTAGGTCGATAGACCATAATAGCCTGATTTCATTAACAAAAGAACGTAGAAAATCAGGCTAAAAATGAATGTAAGTTATGCTATAAATATCTTCGAATCAATTATTCACAGAAATGAACTTCCAGAGCATGAAAAACAGTGACGAACACAAGGGGGACTACCGTGGCTATAGCCCCTCCTCAGGCGTGAAAAAATGAATTTTTTATTTACGCTTAATTGAATGCTGAAATTGTTAAAAACCTATCACTTTATTGATCAAACTTTAAAAATTTGAAACCTAAAATCCAAGACATACACTTTTTATGGCTTAAAAATACCATTTTTTCAAAATGTCGCCCTTGCTGCACACGGGACTTCAAATTTAGCCTGCTCCCCTTCCTTAAAAAATTTCTGGGTTCTTTTATGATGAAAAATGTTACCTTTCAAACTTCAAAATTTAGACAACGTATTGATACAATTTTCAACTCGCCTGATTTACAAATGGTGAAACAAAAAGTTTCACCTTGTTTGTTCAATACAAAATTTCTTCTATGAATCTTTCAGACTTTGAAATGCATTTTATGCATACCTAATACACACATTGAATACATCGTAAATCTGAAATAAGCCAATTACTTTAACTAAGTAGGTACATAGGTATTCTGAAAACCAGATACGAGGTATTCGTATGTGATTTTAAAAGGAGATCAGAATACGAGAGCATTATGGTCGGCTATATTATGTTCCTTGGGCATTTATACATTTTATTAGCAAGGTGCCATGTTAAAATAGGATTTAATTTTAGGTAAATTACCCACTATACAGTGATAAAGCACGTACTAGTAAAATGTAAGTACTCAATTTTAGTTTTCCAGTTTGAAAGCATTATCGTTACGCAACCATTTTAAAGAAAAGTACAACACTAAACGCTTTAATTATGGAGTAACCCATACGCATGTAGGTGCATGTATGATACGTGCAAAATGGAGAACATTTTTATCGTGTACGATAATCGTAAACATATCGCATAGTAATATGATAAAAATAAAAAAAAAAAACAGCCATACGTATCACAAAATGTACCTACTTAATGCCTAATTGTTTGAAATTCACTTTCGAGTATTTAAATTTGATCGCATTAAATCAAAATGAGTATATAGGTAGCTAGGTATATAAAACAACGAGAAATTAAAAGACTTTTTCAATTCTCATAATCCAATTCGAAGATTAACTTAATGATTAAATATAACGGTACGTCGGGCTCTGGGAAACTTCATAACATAGGTCATCGTTTTTCATCAATTTATTGTAAAATTCGATCAAGCATAATGTTGATAATACATAAGAACATGGTATTATTCGATGAAAAATTCGTAAGTCAGGAAAGTACTTATGTGAATAAATCAAACACAAAACTATACACAAGTATCAGGTTCGTAGCGAACAACTTTGGGAGGGGAAGGGGGAGAGGGTAAACAGACCTATTTTTCCGAATGAACGAGCTCATTTTTTCGACTAAAACAATTTTTCGTCAATTTTTTCACCAATATCTGAAAAAACAAATAAATTGGAGTAGCCAGGAGTGTTTACTGGAGTAGGAAGTTGACAAATTCTTTTCTAGTTACATAGATGTAGTGAATAGTATAGATAGATTAGACTTGTGCGCATGCTCAAGCGAAGCGAGGGCGAAATTTAAAAAAAAAATTGAATTTTTCAACTATTAAAAATAGCAAATTTCTAGGTTTTATGTAGAAAAAGGAAGATTTTCAGTTTTCACAAGTTTATCAAGTTCAGTGATCACATTTGCCTTCTAAGAAAGAAGAGATTTAATGGAATTTGTAGTTGAAAATATTGATAAGAAATGTAGCCCGAGCGGAGGAGGGAAATTTTTTTAGAAAATATGAACAGAAGCTTAAAAATTTGTATTTTAACGCATTTTTTCCAATATTCTTTAAAATCTACCAAACGCCAAATTTTAAACTTTTCCAAATTTTTCCGAATAACTCGCAGCTTTTTCTTTAGAGGGGGGAGGGGCGGCTCACTCACCTTCCTCCCCCCCACACCCCCTTCGCTACGGCCCTGAGTACGTCAATTGCTTTATTTTCATCCAAAAACAATTACATTTCGTGTTTCATTTTATTGAATATTCTTTATAATTTTCCGAATGTCGAATTTCCGAAGATGGAAAATTATGAAGAAAATTAATGAAGTGTTTGGAAATTCGACATTCGAAAAATTATAAAGAATATTAACGAGGAATTCGGAAATTCGGCTTGCGGAAAATTGTCCTAACAGGTACTTAAAGTTATATTTACCTTTAGTGGCCTACCGAAAGGGGGGGGGGTGTCTCACCGCTCCAAGCGTTCCGCAGTTGGTAAAATTGGGTGACAGTTGGCAGAAGTTGGAAAAAATACAAATTTAATGGAATGTTGGAATCAGTGACGGTTTTACTGCGGAACCGTTCTGGATTTGTGCCCACAGTGATCGATTTTTAGGGGTGAAAAGCTTTGAAATTTTGATTGCAACATTTTCTAATGTTTACAGTCATTTTGCGACCCATTATACCGAATATTTTGTAAAATTTTCACTCTCGCTTCGCTCAGGTTATACCTATACGGTTACCTTTTCCAACACATCAAAAGAAATTTAAATCCTGTAACCCTCCCTACCTTCCACTTACTGAAGTGGATCTTACATTTTGGCCTAATGTTGAAATACAGATGAAAATAGGTATTTAGATATCGAGAGGAGGCTTGTATCAAAACTGGTCGGTACTTGACTTACATGAGAGTTAAGTCACATCCAAGGGAGGAAACTTTTAGGCTTTGGCTTTCGTAGAAATTTTTTTTTTAAAATAAATTTGAAGCATACTTTTTTACCGAACGATTCAATCTTAACATGTAATAAAATTTGGCATTTAGAATTTATCGTTGCACTAGAGCACCGTTTTTTGACCCTCTATTCCTAATATTTCAGAAAAATTTTTCCTCGTTATTCTATCCTTCATTTCTGAAAAAAATTCGTTGAAAATTCTTCTCAAGTGATAATTGTAGCATAACGTTTCCGTCACTTATTTTTTTCAAATGGTGACAAAGAATGTTCTGGCCTCTGGTGGTAAAATATGCAAAACCGCCACTGTTTGAAATTGGAAAAACAATAAAATTCCAGCATAGTTTAATGATGGCGAGGTGTAATTATCACTTGACTGCAACCCTAAATTTGCCAAAATTCGTTCAGTCTTTGTCGCAAATGCGATATAAACGTATTCAAATTTTAATAAATAGGCATGAGAGAATTTTAGTTAAAAAAAAAAAATGATTATTAAAAATGTTTTTTAACCAAAAATATGCGTTTGTACGAGTTAAATAAATTTTTTTAGTCATGAAACTTGCTTTTTTGCAAAGTTTTGGGAAAATTTAGCGTACTTAAGCTACTCATAAAATTTTGAGAAATTAGTTAAAAATTTTCAAAGTTGATAAAATTGATAAAATTGGCTGGTAAATTTGAAGCTTACCCCACCCCAGAGCACATCGCTTTGGAAGGTCACTCACTGTTAGCTCCCTACAAAGGAAGTTGGACCAGAATAAATAATGACTGGTCTAATTCAAACAGAAACCTAGATAGGTATGACAATAGTCGAAAATCATTCCGAAATAATGTTTTCTAGGTGATGTATACGGATGAAGTGGTGAAAATTTCGACGTGATCTTCAAGACACCACTTTGACAATTTTGTACAATAAGAGAAGTTCAGCATACGCACGCATATACAAAAGCGTTCTTCTTTTCCATTTGACATTGATTTACCAACTTCACTACGGTTAGAAGAGCAAACAAAAAACAAAGTAAGCATATGATAAATTGAAATTTCACAAAATACACATCGGTGGAGCGTGGCTACTGCATACATACAATAAAGTCTCCAAGTTGACGTATTGTTCGCTGGTACGAAGCACATACGAACAATGATTGTAATGAAATACGGTGCTTTGGGTTGCGCTGTCAAGATGCGTGTTTTTTTCCGCATTTTTAAGAACCTGATTCAAAAAGCAACTGGTGTTTTGGCTGGTTTTATAAATTGGCGAATGCGAAAGAAAGGAGCAAAAAAAAAAAAAATCATTCCTATTCATACGTTACAGCGGTGGTGGTGGTGGTGGTGGTGATGATGATGGTGAGACGATTGATAAATACTGTCTGGGACACGATGTCCTAATTGTTCTGCTTTAATGCGAGTACGTATGTACTACGTATGTACTACGTACACTATACGCAGATCTTAATAATTAACAAGAGACGTGCAGGACCCACACATACACACACCCACGCGTGCGCCTCACCAACCAGACATTTACATTGAATGGCAAATGTAGTATGTAATGTATTAATGTACGAACGTACGTACTCGTACATACTTTTCTAAATTGACGGACCTAGCAAAAAAACTTATCCGTTTCCTGTACATCTGTCGCCGTCTCTCTATAAAACGATCCAATTTCTTTGAACCCTTTCACTTAATCTGTTGGAACCGTTTGTGAATTATCTTATCTTCAAACGCCCACACTGTGACGGTTATCATCGGCTCTAATTCCCAACGGGCAGAATAAACTTTGCATTAAAATGCTAAATGGTATTGCACTCTGAGGATGCGTACAATCGCGCATTTTTTTTTTTTTTTTTTTTTTCGCAATTTACAGAGCAAACAGCCTAATGACGCGACGCTCGATGACATCGTTGCCGTTGCCATTGGTGAGAACAACACGTTTCAACTCGGATAATGATTTCTACGAATGTGTTTGACAGTCGAATGAAAATACTCAATGTTACGATAAATTTGCAAAATTTGTAAAATGTGGTCTCAAGGTTTTTCACGCCGCGCGCCGCTGCGTTCAGCGAACGAATGCCTAATCAGAAATATGGTGAGTTACGATTGTCGAGCGAGCGTAATATCACTTTCCATGAAATACTGTTTTAGCAGTCGACTTCTTTCTAACCATATAACGACCGATTGCTGCGACAAATTTCTGGAAATTCTCCACCAGCTTTCGCTTTTCAATATCTACGCTAACGAAACCGATGGACTATATTTTTTAAACTGACTTTCTCGAAAAAATTTAAGCTGTTTTGATAAATACATTCCTTGTATTGTCGTACAGTAGTAAAAATGACATTAAAGGCATCATACTCACACCACGGTCATCTCTACCTAATATATTATATTCTGTCGTGCTTCGGCCATTTTCATTCAAATTGCTAAGGGACATGAATTTATTTTTGAAAGTATTTTCACTCAGAAGTCCTGATGAGATGGGAAAAAACGAGTCGAAAATCAAATTGATGAAAATTTTCGAGAGGTCTAACATGATTATTTCTTTAAAAAAATTTAAAAAGAAACGATGGGTGAGAGGCTGAAAACTAAATTTATTTCTCATCTGACTGTACAGCTTGATGGCATTGAACGAATAAAAAGGTATGATAATTTAATTCAGCCTCCTCTCCTTACTCCTCTTTAAACTTTATGAAGAAATAATTTTCAAATTGAATTTACGTAGTAGACAAAAAAACATCGATTTTGATACCTCACTCGAAAATTTCCATAAATTTGATCTTCAGCTCTCTCCCCCCGCTGCCTTTTGGACTTCAGGGGTCAAAATGTTTTCAAGAATGAATCACAAGATTTCACTCATTTTTATACGAATTTACTAAGAGGGTATTCCTGTATAACAATAAGGAAAATTCCATTGATCCCGGATTTTCAAAATTTTCAATTAAGATCATGCTGATGCATCTTTTAAAAAAATTTTAGGGTTAAAAAAAATCTCCCCATTCTACCCTACTTACTTAGAATATCGAAAAAAAAATTCGGTTATCACAAGTATTTGAGGAAAAAATCATGATTTTGATCTAAATGCTGAAGGAGATGGTCGTTTTCGTATAAATCGAACTCTCTGAATACAATAATAAATTCATTTGACCTCAATTAATACCTTGTTTTAGTGCAGAACAACCACCAAATTTTTCACACCTGTACCCCTAATACTGCTCAAAAAAAGGTATTAATTGAAGTCAAATAATAAATCTGACTTAATTATTGTATTCAGGGAGTTCGGTTTATGTGAAAACGACGCCAACATCACCAACCTAGGTATTGTCCCAGATTTGAGGGAGGAGATGCTTTTGGGCCCCAAAACAGCGCCGCGAAAGTTTGGTGCGATTTTCCTACGTTTTTATATCGACACATATAGTAAACATACAAAATTTCAAATTTCTCTTGTTATAAATTGTTGTTCGGTTTTAATATGAAAGTTGCAATTGTACTTAAAATTGACTTTTTCGAACAAAACTGCAATTTTTTCTTATGTTGAAAATGGGTCAAAAAATTATGACAGTAGTGCTTTTCGACTAATTCAGACACGCTAAATACGAATCCGACGTTTATTTTTCGTTCAATCCTCTCGTTCGCATTTTGACTCTTTACCCTTCATACGCCCATACCTACAATTTTGTAATTAAGTTCCTCAGCCAAAATTTTAATAATGTAATCTGATATAAAATTTTACGTTGAGCAACTTTACTTCTATTCATTTTTAGCGTATTTGAAATTATTTCTAAGAAACAGGCATTTTTGTGCATTTTTTCAGTTTTTGAAAACGGCTCAAGTCTCAAAATAAATTGCAAAAAATTTCTAAAAACTATACTCGTCAAAACGTACACTTTGGCGAAAAAAAAAAATTATGTATCCCTGAAGGATTCGCAGCTGTAGCAATTCAAAGTTTTATTTTGTCAATTCTCCCTCTCCCTCCCTATGGGGTGGAAAATTTTAGAAAATTTCATGTCGATTAACCCCATCAGCTCTATAAACATTTGAATTAAAATCTTGATTTTCACTCAAACACTTGTGAATACAGAACTTTTCACGCCCAAAAAACGTTTTTTCAATATTCCAAGTGAGGGGTGAGGGATGGAGTTAATTTTTTTGACCCTAAAATTTTTCAGGGAAACACAATAATGTTTTGTGAAAATTTTGAAAATCTGAGACCAAGGGAATTTTGCTTATTCTTATACAGGAATATACAGTTGATAATTTATCTCAAAACATTTCCAAATTGAAGGCTTTTCTTTACGAAAATAGTGAAATCTACCCTTGGCGTTAATTTCTTTCAATATGACCCAGAATTTTACCTTTGATATGAAAACTTTCAATATAAATTTCTGAGGGTCAATTTCGACCCGTTCCGAACTTGAGACGTTGCATGCAGTCAAAATTTAATGTTCAATATCTCGAGATGGAGTCCGGTAAAAGTGTTTGAAATTTTTGTGAACCAAGGACCATAGGCATCAGGAGAAGTTATGTGTGATAGAATTTTCATGGTCGGTTCATATTTTCCCTGTTTTTAGTGCTTAAAAAACTTCAAAAATTAATTAAAATTTTTTTCGGGAGGGTGCCATCTTTGGAATTTTTTTTCATTTTTTAATGTCTCAAGGTGCGAGTTATATACATTTTGGACAAATCCGAGAAATGGTCGAAACATGTTCAAAAATTTTAAAAATCGGAAGTTTTTTGTACTTTTACTATATTTTTTATCAAGATTATTTTAAACTTGAACAAAACTCACGTAGATGAAAAGATCATATCAAAGTGATAGTATCCCCAAGGATAGATTGATTTTTGAAATATTTGAAAAATTGTCGATGACTAGAGGGTGGCTAATGTTTAATAGTTGTCGAATGGCTATAAATTAACGTGGTAAAAATTTTACCCCTCAAAATTCAAATTTACCTTTCCTGGTGAAAGCTTAAAGCTAAAAAAATACCAAAAATTGTAAAAAAATTTTGTTATTATTACTCAAAATAATCAACGGTGATAAATTTTAATTTCTACTGTTTTTTTGAAGTAGACCAGAATGAAGTCATTCTTTACACTTTTTGAAATATTTTTAAATATTTCGAGAAAACTTTGATTTTGAAAAAATTTCAATTGAAGTAGATGTAGTACAGTCTTCTAAATGCATTGAAGTCATCAAAAAACTTTTTTCACTTTTACTGATTTTTTTTTCTTTTTTGAATAATAAGAAATTAAGGGAAAAGGACGTATTTCTCATAAAATGAAGATAGTTGTGAACCACTAGAAAAAGCAAAGGAGAAGAAAAATCGCCGGAAATCATTTATATGAGTTGAAATCCTCAAGCCATCTCCGTATCCAAAATTTTAGTAGCCTAATTCATTTATGGATTGTTGATGCATTTAAAACAAAAAATTGCTAAAACTGATGTAAAAACGTACTTGTACTGAACTACTCAAGTATAATTACCATACAAAGAGTTCAAATAAAAAAACTGACCAGTAAACCCAACTTTAAATAAGAAATTGAGTCAAAAATTGAAATTTGAAAATTCTAAACCTACGTCTAACATTAAAATAAAGCACGTTACACGTACAGGAAAAAAATTTCTATATAAAATTTGAAATAAGTAGTAGGTAGGTTATACGATACAGACGCAAGTAATGAAAAATCCAGCATAATTACGATAATAAGTACAACAAAATTTAATTCTTCGTTAATTTATTCTTAACAGTTTATCACACCTATTCGAACGAGTAACTCATCTCACCACCCTTGTTCGCATTTCCAAAAGTTAAAGTTATAAAATTCGTAGACATAACAGTACTCGAAAATCCATAAATGTCATCACAGAGTCGGCGAGTGAAAGAAAAAAAAAGAAAGTAAGTAGGTTAAAAAGATAGACTGATTAAAGCAGGAAATTTTATAAAATTATTATATGAATACTTAATTGGTAATTTGTTCGTCTCGATGTAATATTTTTAATTACCATTGACAATATAACACGGCAAAAACCTGAATCGTTACAATTAATGTTTGTAGCAGTCATTAAACAAACGAACTGCTATTGGAGAATACCATCTCGAACGAGGATAATTCATATAAAATCTCGTAAAATCGAAAACAAAATTTCAGCAATTGTTATTATCTTTTTAATGATCTAATTTTCACCTCGCGATCAATTAAATTTTTTCTCCACCGTCGGCGGTCTACTCTTAAAATTAATGTTACTGTTGAAAATTAAAAACTGTTAGTTTGTCCCTCTTCTTCTCTCTTTCTTTCTCCTGTGTTTTTTTTTTTTTTTTTTTTTTTTGTTT